>CM041639.1:47150559-47185918 GCA_023333625.1 Bothriochloa decipiens
CACTTAGAAACAAGGTTAGTCCTTAGGTTTCATCAATTACCCAAAACCAAACTAGGGACTTTCAACACTAAGGCTTTGAACAACTAGAAATGAGTGGGAGGTGATCGAGGTCTCTTGTCCTTATGCCCTTGGCAATTATATAGGCAATGACTATTTACAAGTGGCTCTTAGTGAGGTCAGATTCCACATGACGCTGAGCTACTAGTTGGGCCTCTTCTAGGGAGAGATTTTGACCTCATAGGCTCGCCCAAAGTAGCCACTCAGCTATTAGGTTATGATTGGTATAAAAAATAACCTAGTAGATGCTTGTACTATAGGGGCTAACAAAACTTGAACCCTGATTGCAATGATCGTCCTTGGCAACCTACGCATGTTCACCTCACTAAAAACTGCACCCCAAAACCCTATGATGAAAAGATCATGGAGAAAAAAGAGCAAGCACACGAATCTAGTCGCCTATACAAGTATTGCTAACTCAGGAACCTACTAGCATCAAGTGCCTTGATGTCGATCTCCCTGATATCTTCATATATCTGGACTTTAGCTTCCTTAGTTGCTTCTATGACACGGATTGTTACATTCGCTCAATGCATGGGTCTTTGCCTTTAGGACCTTCTCCTTCGGTAGATATTCTTCTCCAGGACCTTCCTGGCTTGCAGATCTTGGCCTCCAAAACATTACCTTGTGTAGATTTTTGTCTCCTGGTCCTTTAGGGTGGAAATCATCACCTCTAGGGCCTTCTTGTTTGAGGCTTTACATGGAGATACACCTTCTCTTTATGAATGGGTCTAGTTGTTGTACATGGAGATACACCTTCTCTTTATGAATGAACCCTTAAAATATTCTCTTATGAGTGTCAAGCAAAAGACTTCACCCTTTAGAGTGTCATGTCATCTAGTAGCTCCCCTAGCTCTTGAGCCATTGTAGTGGTTAAACATGATAGCGAAGCCCCTCCTTCCATTGTGTCGGTGGAGACGATTTTGTCATAGTCGTCGAAGATGTTGATGAAGCCTTTCATGTTGAAATGTTGGCAGAGGCAAGCCATTATGGACCCCAAAGATGTTGGCAAAGGCCTTCATGCCAAAGGTATCGACCAAGGCAGTGTTGTTGAAGATGCCGAAGATGTTAGTGAAGTCCCTTATTCTAAAGTTTTGGTGGAGGCAAGTTAGAATAACTAGTAAAAGCGGTTTGTCCTCCAATTCATCGATTCACTGCCCCTACACCAAAGGTTCCTAGAATGTATTGAATCATACCGAGCTTTTTTCGGTCAACACAAGAAAGAACAATCTAGAAGCTCAATGGATGCTGAAGATTCGAGATAGAGTGAATTGATCATAGTACGAAGCTAGGCCCACTACTAGATTCTTGGTGGTTGACCACATGCGTAGTTGACGAAAATTTGTTGAGATGTTGGAGAAGCCCCTCCACATGTTGGCACCAAAGGTTAGTCATTGCAGTCACCAAAGACACATGTGGTGTAACACCCCAGTGTTATGCTTATTTAATCGCATTGTAATACATGAGCATAAGCACCATGCATTCATTTTTGCCATCGCATAATGATTGTGGCAAATTTTGAAATTCAAATTCAAATTCAAATCTTAAAAATCTTAATTTTAAAAATATCAAGAATTTGACTATGGTCTAAAAAGCGAAAGTGTAATTTAATTTATTCTGAGCAATTTTCGTATTGGAAATTTTTCAAGTTCTTATATGAAATTTTGAGCATTCTTATATGAAATTTTGAGCATTTGAAAAAAGGGGAAAATCCTAAACTGCTACAGTAACCCGACACCTGCCCTTTTCTCCTTCGCCGGCGTCCGCTGTGGCCGTCTTGACACTTCACGCACGGGAACACGCGGCCAACCACCTAGCCGAGCTTGCGAACCCGCTGGCCACGTCTTCAACCTCTCCCTGGCCCTATAAAGCCGAGCAGCCGGCCGCTGTGCCTCAGTTTTTCTCCTCCATTCGCCACCGGCCGTCGCTACTTCCCCGGCCAAATTCGCCTCCGCTCATCCATATTCATCCGCTCCATCCTGTAAGCATGTTCGCCTCGTCCTTACGCTTCATTTGAGCCCTTTTTCCGTGGCTCTACTCGCCTGAGTAGGTCATGCGGCCGGGTTCCGTCGCCACCGTCTACAGCGCCGCCACGACTGCCTTCTCACCAATGACCTAGCTCCACTGCCTCTCTGTCGCCGCAAGCTAGCTTAGCTTCTCCGCGGTGAGTTCCTGATGCTCTTCACCTCTTCGCTTTAGTCCATACCGGCTTTTCGCCGCTGGCGTGCCGCACGCAGCGCCGTTGTGGCCGCCATAGCCGGTGGTCAGCTCATCCCGCAATCATAGCTAGCTAGATAACACCCTAATCAGGCACGCGAGGTCACAGGGAACACGTTGGTGTCCTTCCCGTCGTCGGCAGCCTCACCGTCGGCCGTCCCCGCCATCGGCCGAGCACCACCGCGGCGTGCTCTGCTCGAGCGCCACCCAGGGACGTCATTTTATAAATAGGAACAAACCCAGGGGTCTTGGTGCAAAATATGTGACTCATGTGAATAGTGCTATAGTGATTAGGACTTGTTTGTAATTTTATAAAAGTGCAAGGTCCTATCTGTAAAGTTGCCAGACCAGGCCAAGGCAGGCCATGTTGGGCCGGCCTGCTCGCGCCGTGGGCCGAGCGGGATTAGATTCGGCCCAATCGCCCTTTTTCTTTTTTCTAAAAGTTTATTCATTTCCTAATTAATGAATAGTGTTGGTATTTGTCTTTTTTTATATAAAATTAATCATAGCTCCTAAAATTATGAAAATTGTTTTGTAGCCTTCTCATGAGATGCATGATCTAGGAAAAATATGAAATGTGAAATTAGATAATATTTTTCATGTTAATTAATTAGCCCAATTAATTAATAAATGCAACTTCTATAATTTTTGTAGGCTAAAATAAATATCCAATAATCATAAAAATTTATGTGTAATTGTGTTATGCTAGTATCAACCTTCACAAAAAATTTTGGGGTTGATTGTATACCATGAGACACATCCACTCCTGCTGTTTTATGGCAAGTTTATTGTCTTCTTGATCTGTGTATGATGAACTTGCGTTAATGATAACTATTTAATTTGTTGTGTAATAATAAAGATACTGAAATACATGGTTGGGTCATGTTGTGGTAACCCTTTTTGTGAGTAAATCTCTAAGTGAGGATGAGAGTCGAACCTCTTAACGATTAGTTACCCTAGTTTACCTTGGGCGTATTAGTTATCCTTCGTGTTTGTAAATGTCGTTGTTACGTTTGTCTCACTCAAGCATGCATCGCATCCATGCAGATCATTTAGGAACGATGAATGGATCAACGGAAGGCCATTGAAGCTGAAACAAGAGACGGTGTTCTGGTGACCATCTTGAAGATGATGGGCGATCGTCCACTGAAGTTGGAACCTACTAACTTAATGTGATATTAAGTTATCCAGGCAAGCCCCGGAGCATTCTAAGTCTCCTACTTTATTAAGCAATTACTATATATATATGTTATATATGTATTGTTGCATTAAGTATAGGAATTTGGTGAAACCCTTGCTGCATACATCCCTCCTTGTCTAGTAACGTATACCTGGAATCCTATTGAGATGCAGAATCGTTGTAGATGCTTAGCACTGTTATAAACGGTAGAAGTCGGGAGATTACTTGTCACCCGCGAGATGTAGGAGATACCAGATCACGGGTGGCTATATTTTGCTATCGTGGAAGTTAACCATGTGTATGTAAATCGACGGCAAGACGAAGCGTGTAAGCTACAAGGCCGGTCAACCTTGTTAGTGAAGCAAATCGTCATGCTGATTAATCACCTACAAGGAATGGAGCCTTTCTTTATCATGTTGAATAGTGCCTAGCACTTAGCTGGCTGGATCTGAGGTTATCCGTCGCGAAGCCTAGTAGCTCAACTCAGGCCGGAAATCAAGGAGTATCAAGTGCTCACTACTGGGGTGGTATGTACATACTAGCCGTCATGTCTGTAAGTCCAGTGGCACGGTGATACCCAGATGAGGATCATGTCTGTAAGTCCCATATCAGGTGAGTTAAAATTCCTGACCTGGCTTGGTGACCCCCATGGGACTGAGGCGCTGCTTGGATCCGCGATTCCTGAGTTATACCAACGGTGTTCTACGGCTACCCTTAGCGGAGCTTGCCGGGAGAATGTTAGGAATATTTCCCCAGCTGGGTTGTAATCGATTCGAATTGCCATCGTCTCCTGGATAGTGAGAAGCTTGACGGGAGTATCTTCATACTTGAAAATATTAAATTTCTTGGATGGTTAATGATGCTTCACAAGATAGCTAATGGTAAACCTGCTATGGTTATGTAATTCTCTACTCAATTGCTTGATTAGCATAGGTGCAAACATTGATGGCAGGTTAATAATTATTAACTTGATGCTAATAAATAAAATGGTTTACTCTTAGTTACTTAAGGATTTTATGCAAAATGAGTTAAACCAGCTCCACCAAAGATAGCCTTACATGATCTTTGGTGTCTATTTATTTTTGGTTTATGACGGGTAAGTCTCGCTGAGTACATTCTCGTACTCAGGGTTTTATTTCCACTTGTTGCAGATTATGAGCCTGTTTTGCTGTGGCGACAAGATGGACTTGTATCCCACTACGGAAGAATTAGACCATGGGCAAGGTCATCTCTTATAGCTCATCTCAGATGCTTTTGTTGGATCTGACTATAAACTGGCACTGTATCTAAATAAAATGTAAAGTGTGGGTGTTTTTAAAATATCTTGCTTTCGCTATTCTTTTATTAAAAAGGTGTTAAAATAATCTTTTGTAAACTCCAATAAATTAAATTTATGTGTGAATTTTATGTAACATGTGGACTGTAGTTACTGAATCAGTACGATCTTGGTTGTACATTGAAAAAATTTGAGATCCCCTGAAATTTTTTGGACTACTGGGTTTATATCCGTTAAAATATGTAAATTAATGGATTATCAGTTAATTTTGTACTTGAGCTCGTATAAATTGTATGGTTCTGTTACATGTGGTATAATGACACTGTCCACAATTGGTGGGCGGTTTTGGATCAGAAACCCAGTGTGGCCAAGGAAGGTTTACACTCACTGATCATGCTTGTTTGCTAGCAAATTTTGACACGAAAGAACATGAGGGTATTCAGACGAGGCATGCCTTTGGGTTGTGGCAAGAGCAAAGCAACTTAAACAAATAATGCTCCAACATTTTTTAGTTGTTGCACTCGTGCATTTTTTTTCATGTGTGATGTTTTTTCCTAGTTTGACAGGGTAGGGCTTTGTTCTTGTTGTTGCTATTGCTGCTACTGCTGCTGTTATTACTATTTCCCCCCTCTGTATATGCCTATCAGGGCCTTTTTCTTGCCGTTAATTTAAGCAGCTCTCATATTGCTTTGTAAAAAAATTACTCATGCTGGTGCTGCTTACAGTTTGTTATCATCTTCGTCGTCTCGGCATTTAATTTGGCTTCGTCTTCCTAATGCTATATAACCAGATTGAAAAACCTGTCATTAGTGCACACCAGTTGGTACTCTGCTTCTTCTATTTTCCTTTTTTTTTCTTTTTTTTTTGTGCGGTCGCGGCTAGCACGTCACAGCAGTTACAAGTTCGCATGCGACAGCCTACGTCCTCGGTGTCTCCTTCCTATTGCCGCAAAGACAAAGAGTGATGACGCCCGGCCAATTAGCGAAGGGACCGATGTTGAACCAAAGATATCCAAAGTTTCTTTAAAAAATCAAAGGTATCCAAGCATGTCTTCAGTTTTATTTGGTGACACTAGAAGTCGATTAGTTAACATCTAACTGCACCTTTTTTTCGTTCATGGGTCTTTCAGTTTACATTTTTGCTTCCCTTCAAAAAAAAGTTTTCATTTTTGCTTCATTCATGCAGAATTGGTGGGAAATTCCAAACAAAAAGGTAAAAAAATGAAAAATGCACCAGCCGGGAATCGAACCCGGGTCTGTACCGTGGCAGGGTACTATTCTACCACTAGACCACTGGTGCTTGGTGCTTCAGCTGTGATCTTATTTAACTAATCCTAATAAACAGTAAACCTTGACAAACAGAATACACCCAATTTTGTGTAGCTAACGCCAAAAATCATATGAATGGATATTTGGATAGTATCTTAGTTGAACCTGGGACCTCTGCATCTCTAAAGAATCCGATTGCAGCCCTGTTCAGAGAGAGAGAAAGAGAGTACACCGACATGTAGAGAGAGATAAAGGTGTCGAGCTTTTCTTCGTCTGAAACTCTGAATCTCTTCTTATATGGTTATAAGGAGCTCTCGTGAGCACGTGTGAAACTGAAAGGTAACAAATGTTAAACTGTAGTCAAGACCTCACCAGGTTTTCTGTTTCTGCAGTGATGAGCTAATTTTGTTGCCAGGATACAGTATAAATGTTGTTTCATCGTCAGAAGCCGCAACGGCATTTTCCTTTTTATTACCAACATCAGACAAAGTACCGCATTACATATAGTCACTCCTTGCCAGTAGCACGGCAAAAACATATTATACCAGTAAATTAGGATGATGGAAACAGAAGCCACATGCGAAGAGAGCACTGGAGAGTAAGAGAACAACATCAAGTGCTACAAGCTGTCAAACCAAACCATCCCTCAAGATATATGCTATTATCAAACCCATTGTGCATACGCAAAACCTATTCTTTTAGCGAGATCGGCTGAGGCCAAGCGATGAGCTGAGCCACTTGCAGAGGTCGTCCATTTCTTCTGGGATTGTATAATGGCCCAACCTGCATCGTCACAAGTCATTTAATCAATCTGGTTGTCTGGGGGGAAGAGGAAATTGAAACTCTCATATGTAGTGTACGCATGCATCTGTACCCGTTGTAGGCCTTGAAAGTCAGAAATGAGAATCCTGAGTTCCTCAGAATTTCAGCTGATCTCTCGCCATTCCTGTAGGCGACAACTTCATCCACTGCACAAACACATAAGATTTAGAGGGGAAAAAAGAACTTATTGTCTAGGAGTGTGTACTGAATTTCTGGGTTTTTTTTTTTGAATTAACATCATCGTCACCTCTTCCATGACCAAGCAGGATGGGCAAGGAGGCAGCCCTTCTTACAGCAATATGTGAAGACTCCATCTTGCTCCTTAGAGTCCTGCAAATATCAAAGAGTAAACATTATCATTCCTGAAAAATATTAATAACGTAGCAAGTTTTATGACACAGATGATCTATGGAGAGGGTGTCAAAGTTAGACCTTGAGCAAGGGAGCCAGCCACTCAAACTGATGACTGCATTGAGTGTGATTGGATAGGGAATGCCACTTGAGAATTTGCCATGAGCATAGCATGCTGCTGAGTGGAAGGCAACAGCTGCACCCATGCTGAAACCGCCAATCCCAAGCTTCACTGCTCACATGTGGAAAACATCAATGGACTGAATAAAAGAGAGCAACTCTGTATGAACTGTGTATCTAAAATCATAAATCTGCACATGTACTGACGAACATTTTAAAGAGATATATGGACCCTAGTTAGCTTATCAACTAAAATATACATTCCTATCAACAGAAGTATCATGAGTCCTAGCACCTAGCAAGTATGGGATGGCATGATCTTGAGATTAGCTATTAGTACCATCAGATGGCTCAGACGACAGCAGATTTGCAATGTGTGCAGCTGAAGCATCCAGCCCCTCAATGTCATCACGGCCATCTATAGATGTGTCCTCAACGTCAAACCCTGTTTCAGTTCCCGAAAATAGTGATCAAATGCTGTCCAGGCTTCAGAGTTCAGACAAACGGTAATACTGTTACTTGGAGTATGTAGCTTCAGCTTCCATGAAAGGAACTCACATGCAGTGCAAGGGAATCCACCAAAAGCTGCGACAGGTCGGCTTGCAGCGGTGGGGCATATCCACTTGATCTACATGAACACGAGCTTCGACATAAATATGCTTCATTACAGTAAGAATAGCTACCTTAGATGCCCAAACTACTGAACAAAATAAGCTACACTGTTCTGAAGATGTTTACAAATTCTGAAACTATGTATGATGGTTCAGGAATAAGACAAGGTGTATCCATATCTACTGAGGCGTGCTTCAAGTACAAAGCATCAATGCTTACATTTGGTAGAGGAAGAGAATCCAGGAGCTGGGACCAGCTGGAAAAAAATGCAGAATGATTAAAAGAAGGAAATGGAAATCAATCAGTTCACTATGTCGACAAAAGCATGGCAGCAGCAACTGGTAAAGATATTCCATTACAGGTCATCTCAAATTTTGTAGATCGCAACACATTATATAAAGCATCAAATGCTGTATGAAGTACCGGCAACACAAAAGATGTGCATATTGGAGAAAAGAACATTTGGAACTAAAGATTGACACACAAAACAGTTAAAGAGGAATAATTCAGTACTGAACCAATTTTTCACAGCAAGTTGAGGAGGTAGCCTTCATTTCCTAAATTATCTGGAGAGACTAAACAATTATCTAAATATTAATAATAATAATGCTGATGTTGATGTTTGCCTTTTTTTCATTGTGGTATCGGGAAACTAAAAGTAAGTGGGTAAAGGACATCTGAAGCTAACCTGGACAAATACACAAACTCGAACAGGACTCTTAAAATGTGTTGTAATAAACTAAAAGTAATCTCCAGCCATGCTATCAGTTGATTTTTCTCCAATACTGGTAACTGTTAAAAAGTCTGATAGTGGAACACAACTCACATGAGCAAAGATACTTTAGTTTTAGGCTCTTAATTACTACCTTGTTATAAGCCAATTTCTCTTGAGTTACACTGGTTAGACCATTGAAGTCAGGGGGGCAAGAAACCCCTGTCACGAGTCCAGGTTCAAAGGGTGGCACAAACTTCTCAAGGGAAAATCAGGGGGGCGTCTCTCCCCCTGGTCGAGTCTCTTTTTTTGTTTGTTATAAAATACGGTGTTCTTTACCTTACATAGTTTGTGCAGATAGGGACTGTAGTTTAAGGATTTGCCTATATACTTGTAACTATGCAACATACATACAATTAGCCAACTTTATGTATTATTAGCCCGCATCAAATTAGACATTCCTATCCTTTCTGAATGGAAAGTGGAAAAGCATTATCAGTGTCCTTCGTGGCAAAGAAGGTTGTTAGGTCTGCAACAGGTATAAGAAACATGTACTTTGAGCAAAGCAATACTAGGAATATATGCATGCAAGGACAGACAAAAAGGAGGCCACTTGAATCATTTCTAGCAAAAGGATGGAAGAGAATAAAGCGTTTTAGATCGACACTGCAACGATCCACTTCTTTCTCTTGATCGACAAGTGTAGTTTGCATTCAGGTGGAAGTTGCATGAGATAGCATGCGTGGAAGATCATCATATGAACAACCAAAATTTAAGAAAAATAGAAGTAGGTATGAGCCTAGCAATAAGAAGGTACCTAGCACCATTGTCACCTAGTCCATGGAGCCACACAATGGTGGCTAGGTGCCTTCCCTTTGGCCTCACCACATATGTCCTCCCGTAGTCGACTCTCCTACTGCTTCGTCCACCTGAATGATCGATCATCCATGCAGGATAATGTATGTGAATAAATGGTAGATCAGGGATTAGGCTAATGGAGAAATGGAACAGGCAGTTTACCAGAAGAGCTGCTGCCATAATAGCTCATTGTGTGATCTCCTCTGCGGTTCTTCAAGAAGGTACACTGTGTGCTGAATACCAATGCTTCTGAGCTCTGCTACTCCTTGTAAGCTCTGAAGGTTTGGAATTGTATGAAGTGCAAAACCTCAGTTAGCCTCTATTTATAGTGAAAGCCTGGAGAGGGGAATATATGTCGAAAGATTCCTGAATCTACATTGCATGGCAGTGCGGTTTGTCATACCTTGTGCTGTCATAGAGGAGAATCTGGATTCTGAAAATCTTATGTCAGGAAAAGGATAGAAGATTAAAAAATGTCTAAGTGAAGAATCCTGCACACAGAAGTACATATTGAGGGTGGCAATGGCACATGGTCATTTCATGAAAATGCATTTGGCACACAGTGACACAGTGGCACATGGTCATTCCAACAGTGGAGAAGCAACCTAATATATAAATGTTCTCTTCTCCTTTTTCTCTATTGTGCAGCCAATAAACATTTCTCTGTTGCATGGTGCATGGAGTATTAATGCGCACTTCTTTCTGCCAACAAATCCATGCAACTCCCTATGTAGTGACAAACTCAAAACAAATTTGCAAGGAATAAGCATGAGTCAACTTTTTTTTTTTTAGTCATGAACTTTTTTCTTTTGACATCACTGATAGCAGTTTCTGTTAGATGAACTGCAAGAAAAACTTCGCCGGAAGCATTACTCACCCACAGACCCCACAGAAAACCACTTGGTGGCAGATTTTCACACAGAAAACAATAATGGAATAATATTCTACTGCAACTTGCTATTGATATACCATCAGGATACAGTAAAGAATTCAGAAACGATGATTATATTGCAAGACATATCTATCAAGTAACGAATCAGCATGGATATGGGAACCAAATCAGGCAGAAATGCAAGCCCACTTGCAGCATATACGTGGCTACACTCTTCATGATGGTACATGTACTTGCAGAAGTACACCAATATAAGAGGCTAAGAGCTTAACATGGAGTACTTTCACTACACTGAGAATAACTGTACAAATCTCTTGAATTCACTTTTGTAACAAAGTAACTATGCAAACCATCCGATTCTTTCCAGTTCTCAATATTTTCAAAAGGTTAACTTTTTTCAGACAGCAAAAATTCTCAAACTTAATACCATTCTTATGTCAAAGCTATAGATATTGTTTAAGATAGTTGGCAATGTGAAGAAATATTAGTTGACAAGACATCAACAATATTTTTATCCCTGTCAAGGTATTTTCTACAATTGACTTCTCTAGGTTTGCATGCCATGAAAGGGGTTCACCTTTGCAAATATTCCTATTGCTTTTGCAAATGCATAGCAGTTGATTCTTTCTCAATGATGCAAATTTTAAGAGGTGGTTGAAAATACAAAAAGTTAAATGTAAACTGATGTCTATGAAAAATATGGAATTTTTTTTCCAGGAAATGATAACATGGTAGAAAAAACAAAAAGGGTTTTTTGTTGTGCCAGACCCACAACATACAACAAGAATCATATTCCATTCTCCTTTTCATTTTCTAATGATTGAGATGGGCAGTGTGGGAGGCAGCTCAAGCCAAAAAATGTGAGCTATGCACGATTTTGTCCCTACAATAGCATCAAGGTTTCAGTTTACATGGTGCTAGATGAAGCTACTTCACGAGACAGGTTCATAAGTCACCTGATCTAACTTTTTTCACACTAGAAATTGTAGGCATCATCATTGTGTTATATGCCCTGGTGCTAGAAGCATGCATATTCGTCCCTATGCATATTGTGTTAGAATTAATTTGTTTTCTAGAGATGAAAATTGAAGCTTCTAGCGAAGTCAAGTAGTTGGAAACATGCAAGTCAAACGCAAATTAATTTTAACAAAAGAAAGAAGTAGTAAAATAGAAATTGACTATTAGCTAGCATTTTGTGTAGAATGAGGTGTACATGTAATGCCGGTTACTGTAGCAATGTTGGCTACTGTAGCAAACCGACCTAAATGTCCTATATAAAGACATGTTAAGTTCCTTTCTAGGTAAGTTAGTGCATTAGATTGCAAGAGTTGCTAGCTTCAGATAGCCTTGAGCTGTATGAATATTGAAGCTAGTTAGAAAGCTAGAAAGGAGTGTTGTGCTAGCTTCAGATAGCCTTGAACTGTATGTGTATATTTGAGAAGAGATAATAAAGATATAGAGTTCATTTGCCTCAACTCATTCAGAGTTTAGTTTCAGCCAACGCTGAAAAAGAGCAGCAGCTGTGTGTGTGCAGTGAGCTTAAGCTCTTCTTCTACCTTGAGTCAGGGGAGAGGGAGAGGGAAGATGAGCAGGGTCTGCTCACCTGGTTGCTGGTCCAGCGACCAACATATTGTTCCTCTCCATATTGCACATGTCTTGTGAAAAGTGTTTTTTCTATAAAATCAGGAAAAGGTCCTCAAAAAGCAACCTGTACAAGATATCAGTTTTGTCATTACTCAAAACCTAAAAGAGAGTTCGGGAAGATTAAAAAACAGGAAAACTATCAGTTCTTTGAATGTTTTCACTCCATGCTCAATAAAGAATCTATATATCAGCAGGATAACACAATTATGTACACAGAAGGGCGGCCCTGGTGTAAGCGGTAGAGCTGTAACCAAGAGGCCCAGGGTTCAAACCCTAGCCTCTGCATATTTGTGCAGGGATGACTGTTGGCTATTTTCTCTTCCCCAGACTCCGCAGTGCGGGAACCTACGGCACTGGATACGCCCAACATAATAATGTACACCTTCCAGAGGGAATAATTGTGACTGTAGCTTATTTGCAAGCAAGTTTCTGATTGCATACGCAGTTAGGTACAGTTTCCATATTCAGCTCCCACTAAGGCCAGATCACTGAATAACTTTAAAAGGTAAAGAATACTCACTGTAAGAAGTCCACATCAAGGCTCAACAGAAGTCAACTTCCAAAATGCAAGAGGGAATGTGTAGCAACCATTATCTGAAGAATTATGCCTTTGGAAGTAAATGGGAGAATTATGCATGCTCCTTATTGCATGGCTTGATCTCTCCAGAAAATCTGAAGTAGCATCTCCTTGTCCACTTTATATTTCATACTGTTACTTATATATACAAGTACGTTACTTGCCCTTTTGTGTTTGCAGTTCTTTTAATGTCCACATTATTCTTCCATTCAGTTTTAATTTTAGGACTTCTGAAAAGTTTTGGAGAGGTGAAAGGTAAGAAATGAAAGGCAATGTTGCTGTCAGCATGGTGCAGAATTTATCCCTTTGATCAACCTCAGATATAACAAAGCAAAGAAATGTTGTTTAACTGGGGGGTTTGAAGTTGCAAGATGGACTGCCATAATCCATGGGTGACAGTAGGAGAATGCTAAAAGTTACAGCAAGCATATGGGCTGTGAAAATATTTTAACCTTTGAGTCAACTATAGCCTCTCTCGTAGTAAAGCTTAAATAAAATTTGTTAGTGCTCAATTTTCAAAAGTGTTAACCGTTAACCATAGTATTGTGTTCTCACAAGAAAAGGAAAAAGATGAAACCATAGTAACCAGATCCAAACTGGCAGTATCACCACCAAGTGGAACGTCACTAATTACTAATGAGTTATCATGTAGCTTTGTGAGGGATATGTGGTTACTACAGCTTGGCAAAAGGAACAGTGCTGTTTCTGGGTGCATTGCACCAGCAGAGGATAGAATAGAACAGAACAAAATAGAATAGAATATTTGTCATTGAGCAATCACGTCCTATTCCGTTCTGTTCAGGGGAACTATATGTGGTGCATATATCCATGAGCATAACAAGTTCAGCATCTAAATAAAGAAACAAATCATCACATTTCCAACTTGAGCCTCTACTGTAAACTTAGAGATCCGAAATAAGCCTGTGATAACTGATAGCTCCTCCATGTTGCTGGGATGAAACAATGAGACTAAGAGTGCAGGCCAAGCTGAAAGGGAATACGTCACGTCTCACATCATTCCATCCATAAAGATGTGCAGTGCAAGATGCTGAGGGAATGTCATGTGCTCTAGACACACTGCTTTTCCAGGCAGGAAATTCCAGCTATCCGCTGTTAATCTGAAAGGCTGAATCAGTAATTAATATGCAAGCATGCCAAAGGTCGTTAGGAGTGGAAGAATCAAGACATTATCTTCTTGATGTGGTCTACACCACGTAGAGCTGCTAGAGCGTAAAACGTTAGTGTATAGATGTCAAGGTCAAGCGGTGCAGGCAAGAGAGGAGCATCAAACAGACGGTTGATACAATTGGCAGCAACCACATTTCCTTGTATAATCTGCAGAGGTTACCATGCCAAAGAGAAAGCATCTGTGTAGCTCAGAGATTTCGCGGATGGGATGTGCATGTCACTGTCTTCACAGATCATCAGATCGTTGCTGATACTGATTCCTCATGATATTGTTGGTTATAAAACGTAAGGACAGGTATATATAACAGATCAAGGCAAAAGTCAAAGCATTCGAAAACTAATAACGAAATAAAATATAGAAAAGAACCAATGAATCTCAGAAGCAATTTCCCACCCAACCGTTGGCTGGCGCTGAGTCCTTTTGTCGAGCAAGTGGTGTGCGCTAAGGCTTTTTTGATGGTCGAGCAGCACACTCTGCTTACCAAGTTACCACCGTGGCAGAGCCAGAGCAGAGATGCTTGTGTTCTCGCAACGATCCTGCAACTTCAATTCACTGCTGCCGGTTGCTCTGATCTGCGTCGCGTCGCTTCATGGCGGCGTCTGGCATGCTGCGCCGGCCGCGTGAGCCGTTTGAGCGTGTTCCGCGCCGCGGCTGCCGCGTGTTGGAGCCCGCGCTTGGCCACGTAGAAGAACATCTCGCTGAGACGTGCTCAGTGTGCCAGCGCTGTAGCTGTAGCTGCTGAGTCTGTTGAATCGACGGTGTTATCATAATCGCTCAACTTTCCATAAACAATAGGTTCTCCTTTTTTGGGGTTTAGTCCGTTTGGACGGTGTTTAAGCGTTTATTAAAAGGTTTTGTATAGTAATATTATAAACAACATACATATTTTTATGTAAAATACTAGAAGAGTGTACATATTTACATATATAAAAAATAAGTATTATTCCAAAGAAAAGAAAGAAAATTAAGTCTCACTCCACCCCATATGTTTATACTTACAATGTTAATTATTTCCTCCATTCCAAATTATGACATTTTTGCGTTTTTAGATAGATTGTTGTACCATATTCGCTTAAACTTATCGCCACTACTTTTTAACCACAGAGTAGTGTTTTTTCTCACAAAAAATCAACATCAACATGAAGCGAAAACCGTAGGGATGTTTAGACCGTGGGGATGCTCAGTTTGCTTGATTCTACTTAGACCGTTCAGATGGTTTTTAAGTTCATCGGTCCAACTGTTTAGAAACTAATGCCATTATTGGCCTTCATTTACTGTTTAAATGTTGTTTAAACGGATTAAATGGATGTTTAGACTTGAGAAGTGGTTGAGGCCGAGTGTGGCGGCATGGCATTTTTATGTGTGACCATGCGCATAAGCTAAACTAAGGCCCTTTGAATTATTAAAAATAACTGTTATTAGCAAAAATGCCTGTACATCGCAACAGGACACATGTCTATTGTATGATTCTCATACAATAAAATATCTTTTTTATTTAATTTATTAATTGGATTTAATCCAACATTAAATAAATCAAATAAATTATAAGATCGGTTGTCCTTGGCTTGCTAGTTGGTTCATGAAGACGTACCGAGAGAGGCGCGAGTGGGGCGAGATAGCAACCGTAGTTTATACCAACTTAAATTTATATTTTATATCTTTCTTTTATATGCCATTTGGTGATTACGTAACCCAATTAAACAAAAAATATTATGGAGCATCATTCTCGACTCTAAGAAACCTGAAGAGAATGCGGTATCTTGATAGACGTATCAATGGATGACCACTTGAACTAATTATGACTTATCAATCAAGTGAGTTATATTCTACTCTGTATATTTTGAATCGTATTTACATATATATCTAAAGTAAATTGGCAAGCTTAATATGTGAGAATATATTCAGTAGCTAGCTATAGAATAAGTTGTTGTATAGCGACCTCTATTTATAATAAATATAATAATATAATAACTGCAAATACATATTTACGACAGTTGTGTTACTATAACACATGGGAATATTTGGTATAACATTATAGTAAATCATATAGTAAGGAGTTACTATAATCTCGTAAATTAGTATAGTAATTATCGGCTCTAAAGAAGTTATTATATAGTAAACATATTTTAATACTATTATATATAATATATTCAAGATTATTTTAATATATACAATATAATATTTTCATAGTCTTATTTTTTTGTCTTGCTAGATTATTTTAATACATGCAATACCATATTTTTATAGTTTTATTTATATATTATTTGTATTTTATTATCTTGTCATTATTATTATTATATATATCAATACAATATTTTTATAGTTTTATTTTTGTTTGGCCAAGGACAGTGGCTGGCATGAGCATTTGAAATTGTTCGAAGTTAAACAAAAAAACTTTGCTGAGCGTCACATGTGTGTGTCCCTATGGTGCGGTGGTAACCCTCTTTGTTATTGATTACTGGAGACTATGGTTCGAATCCGCTCATCGCATTGTCATTTTTGGTCTTTTCGGCTGCGCAGGTTGATTTAGCTGTTGTGGGCCGTGGCCCATGGTTTTTTCACCAACGCACATGAATCTATATCTATACCCCTATACTTAATCACCAAAATTTCCATCCGCCTATTTTCTGTCCGCCTCCTTTTTCATTGGCATCGGCAAGCTCCCGGTCAAAAACTCTACCAAAGAAAACCAACTTGGATAGGACATGGACAACCTTGCCATGATGACTTCTCGAATCCAATTTGAAATAGGATGGAAATCAAGGATAACCACCATATGGAAAACAACCACCATATTGCGCGAGTCTGCCATTAAAATCGAATCAAAACAGCAGAGTTGGAGACCTTCTCGAAAAGCGAGAATTATATTTTTTTTCACCGACAGAGGAAACACCATTTTTGTACTTAGTTTTCATAAAATTTTAATTATTTTTTTCGTTGCAACGCACGGGCATATTTTGCTAGTTTTTTTAAAAAAATCTGGACGAACCTAGTTGAGGCAGAAACGGAAACGAAATTTGGAAAACAAAATCCGTGACGTTGGTAGTGGCGGACAGAAATAGGTTAGTGGACAGAAACGTGGTGGGAAATTTTCACGATTAATTATTAGGTATAGATATATATTTTTTCTATAAAAATGAACCGATTTCTATAGAATTCCCATATGATTTGTGCATTACGAGTAAACGTGGAACCAGAATTCTACCCACCAACACTAAAAAAATTCTTAACCTGCTCACCGTGCTTAGTTTAGCTCAGATTGTTTTCACAGTATATTATAAATTTAACCATCCATTAGTCAAAATATATGCATATTGTATTTTTATAGGGCAAAAGAAAATATTAAACAATTCTTTGACGTTAGGAGGAAAACAGTAACTTGACTGAACTAATAAAAATGTTCAGAGAAATTAATGTTCGCAATCCTAAAGAGTTTCATACCCTAAAACGCTTTATATTGAAATCGAAATCAATGAAAGGAAGCAAATGATAAAAGCAGAAATAGCAAAGGCTTTTGCTATGTTCTTCTTTTTTTTAAAAAAAAAGCTTCGGCTTTGTACGGAGTATTAAGACGACATATGTTGTGAAGCTTTTGAAACTACCAATCATATTCTTTTCTAATGCCCTGTAGCAATATTTCTCTGGACATACATGCGTCAAACTGAGATAGTAGAGAAATCTAGAGGTAAGAGACAGGTGGTGACCATGTTCCTATGTGCAGGGGCAATGTGGACCGTCTGGAAGGCTAGGAATGACGCCGTTTTCAACAAGATGCTGTCGTCACCGACGGTGCTCATCTACAAGACGCTTTCGCTGGTAAAGACATGGAGCCCGATGTTGAGGCCAAAGCTGAAGCCCATGGCGGATGATATGATCCAGCGGCTGGCGATCAATGTCGATGTTTGAAGACCAAGGAGATGTACACAAGGTGTGACTATCGTCTGGTCAAGGACTAGTCTCAAATCTTTTGCTTATGACAGTTCTAATCGATTCTATTGGGTGGTTCGGTTGTTAGGAGAGATATGATCTGGTTTAGTAACTCCGTTTATGTTGGGCTGTCATTGTAAGCTGGTGTTCCCAGCATAAATACTTAAACTCCGTTACGCTTTCTATAAAGCCAGGAATACCTTTCATCTAAAAGAAAAGACGACATGTTTATCTTTTCTCAAAATGAATAGGTACTGATAAAGTCGATTTTTTTTTTTAACTTCACCGACTCTGGCTCCTCCATTCGCTAAGCAGAGCAACAGGGCTGGACGTGCCAAACAGACCTTAACGATTATGGAACATTATAGCAACATGTAAGTTCGTACCGAACCAAGTCATAGCTACATTCACATTCACAGATTTTGCGCATCTAAGCGCCAACTAGTTAAACAAGCTATCCAATAGCTAGCTAGCTAGCTACACCATACATATACACAACTGGGCCTGAATATCCATCACAGAACCAGAACTATATCCTTTCTGCGTTAGCATCTGCTTGCACTGCACAAGAGGAAAAGGAGGAACAGTTAAGCACCAACCAACATGGTAACTACGTGCTTGAGGATGCTAAAGTAGAAAGAGGCACATACGATCAATGAACCGCAAAGTCAGCTGGCATTGTGCGTCTGGTCATGCTCGATGAAGTCCAGGGCCAGCTCCTTGGACACCACCTTGATGGAGCTCACCCTGTTCTTGTGTGTCACACCATATATCTTATCAGCCACTTTGGCAATCTCTGGACGGAATGTAGTCGCGATGAACTGAGTGTCAGCCATGTCAGCCAGACGGCGGATCATATCTGGAATTTAACTTAAGGAAAGCAGCAGCAGAAGAGCTTGTATTGCTTCAAGGGCACACAAAGAAGAGGCACTGATCATGAGCATGGATAGGCACTAGAACATGAGCCAGAAACACAGAAATATCTTCGATAAGCAGCAGACCACGGTTCTATCAAGAGGATGAATAAATGTTACAAAGAAAGAAAGAAAAAGGATACTTCCAACTGCTGTTCGGTACTGTGGATCCAGAGCAGCATCAATCTCATCGAACAGATAAAATGGAGCTGGGTCACATCGTTGGATAGCGAAAATCAGTGTTAAGGCGACCACCGTCTTCTGTCCGCCGGACAATTGTTTCATAGACTGAGTTTCTCCCTTGCCAGTGAAGGAAACCTGAATCATAAGCACCCTTAAATATAAACATCAGGGAAAAAATAAACTGAAAAGGCACCAGAATCATCCAAAAGGAGTACAAACACTTCAGAATTGTTAACACCATCTTGAATTATGAGACTGCTACCCAAGTGTGCCCATACATATATTGCAAATATGACTTGCCTTGACTTTCACACCAATATACTTCTCTATTCTCCCTTCAGGGCCTGGGTCACGAGGTCCATCCTCATCCTCATCATCATCATCAACTGCATCCCCATCCTAATAACAGAACGGAGTACATAAACATTAGAAAGTCAGAGCAAACTGACAAACTCAGTCTTAAAACAGCATGTATGCAGGTGCAGGGGAAAATTTCAGCTCTAAAACGTCACTAGAAACAGCATGTACGCAGGGCGCAGGCAATTCATTAATAGCTCTAAAATGTCATTAGAACAGTAAACATGTGTGGTTGTCATTGCATCTAAGGAACAGCTGAACATCAGAACAGTGGCCTACGGGTGACAGGCAAAAATGGAAACACAATCAAATTGTAATAACAGGATAACAAGGCTAATAAGGTCAGTGAGTAAAAGCAGGAGCAAAGATGAGGCCACCTTTTTCTTCATCATAACCAAATATCCATGACCACCTTGCACCAGCTCAGAGAACACTTCACGGAAGTGCCTTGCAACCCCTTTAAATGTGCGCTCAATTGATTCATCCTTCCTTTGGTCTAAAACCGATATGAGTTCCATAATTTTCTGCAACATAGATCAGTAGTATTTCAGATTCCAGCTTTTAGGACATTCAGAACTCAGGCAGGAGCATCGAGCTAACTGAAATAAAAACATTTATACTAATGTCAACTCACCACATCACCGGCATCAAGTTCAGCTCGCCTTCTCTGCAGTTGTTCGCGCTGTTCTGTGAAGTTCACATATTGGTCAAGAGCCTTTTGGTTCACATGACTAAACTGCTTCAACTGCTCATTACAGTCATAGAGCATCTTATGTAGCTGTTTCTTGTTTTTCCTTTTGTACCTATATTTTGGCCAAATACAAAATAAGTTAACACAGCACTCTAACTCTAGCAACCAAAAAGCCCAACAGGATAATGAAGACTTCGTTCGAGAAAAAGAAGTTTTCGACAGACTACCACAATTTTAGTTCAGAGATGCCTACTACGTCCAGTTGTATCGAGTGTGCATGTTTTTGGAAAAAGTAAACTATGGATATTCTAACTAAAAGTGCTTAATCTATGAAAATTATACGCCTACACTCAGATCTCAAAAGTGTCACACTAATTTGTTTCTGTAGATATGAATGATATATTATAACAGACTGATGTTTCAAGTCTAGTTTAGATGACCCGTGACCGTGCCCAAATAAAATATACCCTATATACTTGGACTGGGGGAATAACTAGAAAGATAAATCTAATGCCTGTAAACAAGGAAAGCATGATGCAAGGACAGGAATCCAGTACGCTTCAAAAGCATCAGCAGGCAACGAGCCCAAGTCTCGGATCTTCTTCGTGCACTCTTCTTGCTTCGCTAGATAAGTGCTCCTGCTGTTCATCAACTGTTCCAAGTCTTTGGCGCCATCTTGTACAGTCTGCTCCAAAATAACTTCACGAGTCTGCATTTAAAGACAATGTGGATAAAGGACAAGTCAACAAGAGTGAGATCGACAAAAAAAACTGTAGCAATAGTAGTTACCTTCAGATCATCCCTTTTTCTTTTCAAATCATCCATCTTTCTGGCAAAGTTATTTATGGCATCGACATTAGCTGTACAAAGGATTGTTCTGAGTTAAGCTAAAGTCATCTAATTAGGTTTAGGGAACAAGAAGTCAATCAGTGTAACTTACCCTTTAATAACGAAGTTAATTCATCAAGATTTCTCTTGGAACTTTTCAGTTCTTGCTCTTTTGCCTCAGCTTCCAGAGGCAAGGTTCTAGAATCTGCAGATGAAATTATCGCTTCTAGCTCTTTCTGACGCCTGATAAGATTCGTTGATAAATTGGTCTCTAATTCTTCCTTTCGTGTTTCAATCTACATAACAATTTGAACTGCATTAGAGCAGATAAAGATCTCTTGAGAGCAAAAAATAACAGGCGCTACTGAATTTGCTTGAATAACCTCAATCCGACTGTTTTTACACATTAGAAACCTCTCCTTCAATTCAGTAATTTCAGGATTCAATCGTGAAAGGAGATCTCTTTCTTCTGAAGTTAGCTGATCAATAAGCTCTGTGCCCATTTCATCATTCTTCATTGCAATGCTAGACTGGACTTGCTCGATTTGGTTGCGGATGTTGTCAAGTGATTTTTCCTGCAAGTTTGGAAACATTAAACTACAGTGCACAAATAATTGCCGCAGGAATAACAAGAATCCTCCATGAAAATTTCAAGAAGAAAACAAAAACAATTACCTTCTTGCCAAGGGCTTTCTCAAGCGATGCCTTTTGATTCATATACCTGGCAATGTCAGCCTTAAATTGTTCCAACTCCGACTTGGCATGATCGCGTTCAGCATCCATTTGTTGCTGTTTGGTAACTAAATCTGTAATTTTCTTATCTATATGTATGGGAAGTTAAGTGAAATCTAGTATTCAATATGCCTTAGGCAAATAAACAATGAACAGCAAGATAACTAATCATGAAGTATTTCTCATGCAAATAATTAGTTAAAACGAGACAACTTATTGTGTTGCTTTATGTTCTCAAATTACTTAGAACTTAAAGCCAGAAAAATAGAAGAAACATAGAGGGAAAAAACGAGTTTCAATATGCTAAAAATCGTAGTTATGCAGGTCCATGTAGTTCAAAAAAAGGTAGTGAGAGAATACCAATACAACAATAAATTCTTTTCTAACCAAATACCACACAATTTTGCAGGCTTTCTACCACCAAAATGAACTACAACACAAGCAAGGAATATCATATTTAAGAAATTTGCCAAGATGTTCTCTTATCTCTTAGTCTGCACAGAGAAGTTTGTATGAATGTCTGTTTTTATTCTTTGTTACTATCTTTTTTGCACCTCTTTACATAATGTTTCTATCATTTTTATTTCAATGAATATACAGCTTTAGAACCCTCTAGCTTTTGCTTCAAAATAAGTATTCAATATTTAATTATAGGATGTAACAGAACCAGCTTCATGTGAACACAAAGAGTAGAGTATAATTAACCAAAACAGGATATCTCTTAGCTTATTTCCAACAGCCTCTAGATGAGTTGTTTTTTTCTCAATTGCTGTCCGGTTATCCCTTACTATTTTCACAAGCTTTAGTTTTGAGCGTCTAGAATCATAGAAACCTCCTGTCATAGCACCTTTTTTCCCTACTTGATCACCTGATACAATTACCAGTTAACTGATTCAATTGACAATTTTATAATTGAAGTAATAATGACAACATAAATGTAAAAATCCAAGACTACCATCAAGTGTGATGCAATCTAGACCATTGCTACGTGCAACTTTTGTCGCGGTTTCTAGATCTCGGCATATGACTGTCCTGCCAAAAATCTAACAGAAATATAAAGTTAGATAATAAAGAATTTTCTTCTAATATAGAAGAAGAATTGATTCGAGAAACCACCTTAGGTGATACAAGGAAAGCTAACTATTTGGAAGAGCAAAAGCCCCATATAAGCATGTAATGTAGCCACAATGAAAGTGTAAACTCGTGGAAAAGATAGAGTTAAGTACTCCCTTTGATCACAAATAAGTTCTTTAGGACATGGAAGTAGGTTTGCAAGATTGAGCACAATCACAATTACTATAAAATTATGTAATCTAAACACAAGAGACTATATGTTACCAAATTACTACTCATGATGGACTACTAAGATACAACCTTACATTGTCCATCAATCTATTCTTTATATGTTGATGATCGAAGTCCAAATAAATTTGACTACGATCAGAGGCACCATATCAGACCAATACAAACGCATAATATTACTGCATTGTATTCTAAAACCGCCAGTTTTACACTCAACAGCACGTAAATTAGGAATGCACTTATTACTCGAAGAAAGCTTCACCTGGAAGCACACACAGTAAATACACGAACTTCCTTTTTTCTCCAACACGCAGGAAGTACATACATGAACTTAACATTTTGAATGCCTGCCTGATACATCATAACGACATAATTTATGGTTTGCCATGCCGCTTGTAGTTCAAGCAAAGGCATGAGGAGAACTAAGGCTGAGAACCAACCAGCAATGACTGGCATAGGACATGCTAGTTATGGGCTTATGGCTGAAACAGGACCAAGTGGTCACCAGAATGGGACTAAAGACGAGTCAGCTGGGGCCCAGCGTCTAGTTTCCAACCTTCATGTAAACAGACCAGAACTCAGATGTGGCAACAGAGGCTGAGTATGTATTACTGGAGACTCCATAGACACTACTGCATATCCTCCCCAATGAGGCACCTGTTACTACACAAGAATGTGATACCAATGCTACAGCATGTATCTTAGACAATACAGATTGAATGATTAGGTTCAATTATTCCATTTCATTGTATGTAATCAGATTACATGATAGCGAGAAGGCAGAAGGAAGCTGCTTCTAGCAGAGCCTCAATCAAAATAACCAAATGAAACATGTAAGTGCCATTTTTTCGAATGTAATGTAGGCAACAATTTGGTGGGAAGAATATGCATCCTTGTAATACCTGTTCGAAAGCACGACGATGGTCAGCTCGATATTTCAATTTTTTCAACAATGGGACAAAATCAGGACTTTGTGGACAGTGGAGGTCTGGAACTTTCACTCTGTTCAGTGGTATAAATGTCACCCTTCCACCTTTTACTCGAGTCAATAATTCAATGATCTTGGTTGATATGTCATCGTTCTCGACAACCACATGGAACAAGCTATTCAGTGAAGAACAGAATGGATAAGTGAACTAAGAAAAAGTTTGAAGAGAAGTAAATAAATATAAGATTAGCCATTGTTTATATCTGTCTAAAAAGAAGTATAATGTGATACCTATTTCCAGCAGTGACCTCAACAGCTGTAAAAAACTTCTCTTCGCAGTCAACCAGTTCTAATACAGGACCAAAAACTCCATTAATACCATGGTCCCTAATGATTCTGCTAACAGAATTCAGGCCTCTTCTAATATCCTGAGGAAGGAAACAAAGTTAGCACGAGCAAAGATTGCTTCAAGCACTGTCCTGGCAAAATAGATTAAGTGCATGCTACTCATACCAAACTGAGTAGGGATAGAGTGTGAGATGGGAGGGAGGCAGATGAATGTGCATGGCAGAGATAAATGCAGAGATTTTACAGGGTAGAGATGGTAGAGATTTAAGACATTTGTCATCATCTATGTCAATTGATGGCACCACAACAGCAGATAAGGAGAAGTCATGTACCCAACTTTTGGTGCAAATTTAATTCTATCCACAACATTGCAGCCACCAGAAGAGGTTGAAACTTGAAAGAGCCACTGGACTGTTATGGAGGGAATATTTTATTACGTAGCAAACATGTGACTGTCACAAACCAGAATTGCTAAGTAATTACATTACAGACAAGTCATAAAAGCTCCATTGTAGTCGGTCTAAGAAACAATAAAATATTGGCCAAGAAGCTTCAAGAGAACTTGATATGAAAAAAAGGAAAACAAACGATACATAATCAAATGGGTACATAGAGATTTTTATTTATGTTTCCTATATGATCAGTAATAATTTACGGGTGCATATTTAAGATACCAATATGCATGCACATCTGAATAGAACTGAAAACCCCAAGAAAGAAAATTTTCAGTAGCAATCAGTAATACGAACAAAAGAACATGGAAAATAAGAAGCACTTAATACCCCAGGAGTTGCATGGTCCAAGCTTTTCTGTGCCTTTACAAGATCTACGTGTAGCCTATCAAGTTCAGCTTTCACCTCAGATTCCTCCGTCCAATATGACCTGCAAAACTTTCCTTCTACTAAGTATATAAATTTTAATGCAACACATCATCCATTCAATGGCAATGCCATGACTGTTCATAAGAAATTACATACTTCCTTTCTTCTTGAAGCACATCTCTCTGCTTCCTTAAATCGTTGTAGTCATTATGTCTTTTTGCAAGTGCTTCCTCTAACTTACTTGATTCGTTTTTCCGAGACTCAATGTAGTTAGTTAAATTATTGATGTCATCTTTAAGCTTCTGAATTTCTTCTTGAAGTAAACCTTCCTGCCATATTTGCAAGAATGTAATAGATATTTTAACTAGGTCAGCAAACAATTGGAGGGTGAAAGGAAAAAAAGATTATTGGTCCATGGAACAAATTCAAGATACAACCAGAAAAGATTCTTGGTTCATGCCATAAGGTTCTATTAGCAGAATTTAAGATGAAATGGATCAAACTAATACATGTGACAAATGTACAACCAAGTTTAAGTAATAAAAGAAGTGCAACCGACAAAAGGTTCACATTGAGATAGCAACCAGCAAACCAGTCACTGGAACTGGATTATTACCTGCTTTCTATTTGATAAAAGTACAGGTTTGAGATCGTCAATTTCCTTTTGAAGCCACTTATCTCTAGCAGCTTTGTTTGCAAATTGGGTCGCCCTCCCCTGCTTTTGGTACAATATACTTAGCCGCTTCTCACGATCCATAATGCTGTCCCCAAAAAATGGAAGTGTCAAAGAAATGTTCGTAAATAAACTACATAGTTATCCAAAATACATTTTACCTCTTTGATATCTCCTCCTCTTCCTTTAGTTTGGTCTGATGCAACTTACTAATTTTAGCCAGTTCAGACTTTGACTTTTCACTCTCTCCCCTCACACTCTGTAAATCCCTCGCTGCTTCATCCTAACAACATATTATTTTAAGCACAGCAACAGAATATGATTAACTAGAATACATTAACAAGCTTGTAAATTTCATTTACATGCTCAAACATGGCCTACCTTTGCCCGCTTCTCATTCACAATCCTGTCTTTTATATCTCTCAAATCAAGTTCAATCTGAGCAACTACTTTCAGAGCTTCAGTACGCCTCTTCTCAACACCTTCCTTTTGCGCCTTGGTATCATTTATCCCTTTAGTTGAGACTTTTATTTCTTTATCAAAACTCTTGATCATTTCTCGGACATCCATGACTTCATTGTCCGCAAGGGACATACTTTCGGCAATTTTTCTTCGGCTATCATCCATCTAATAGCAGCAAGAAATTCAAAAGGAAGATGTATAAGAATCGTTGCAGTATGAGGATGAAGACGTGATGATTACATTTAGAAAAAAAAAATACTGTGGAACTGTGGAAGTTGATATTGACTACAGAAGCAGGACTGACATAATTATGTCATGTCAAGTGATTGTCCAAAAAAAAGTGTAAGGGAATATGGTTAAGCATCCTACATGCTTATGCACATCAGCAGATGATACTGATTAAAGATATACTGATAAATCAGAGATGGAGATAAAGCATAGCACTCATCAACAATGGCTTGTTTGGATAGAAAATACAAAGACTTTATTCTTTAGATTAGTACACATAGCACCAGAGTACAACCCAGCTAACACAACAGATGAAAGGGCAATCAATTAGACTGTGAATGCAGCATAATCAACTGCTACATTTTGTGGGAAATGAGAAGTAAACAAAATCACAACAAATGCACTAACAACTAAGATCAGCAAGACCGGTATTAAACAAAAGTATGACATAATTAAATGTAGGCTCTTGACTACAAAAAGGGTGAGTAAAAACAAAAGGTGATGAAACAAGCATTTCAAAACCTAGTGCTTCTATGCTCTCCGGTAAACTAAGGTCTTTTCATCAGGGTATGAGATAACCCAAGAGATTGTCATGTAATGGTCTGTTCATCAAACTCAATCCTAAGGCCTTTGTTCCTTTTTGAGTCAAGTTGTTCAACTTGTGAGGCGGGACAAAAAAAACCAAAAATGCAAACATGCATAAAAGAAATGGTAGAGCCTTACCGAAGCTAACTCATTCCTTGCATCATTAAGTTCATGGTCCAATATAGTATACTCAAGTGATCTCTTTTGTTTGTCCAGCTGCTGGTACTTCCTTAGTTCATCTTTCTCTGCATCGAGTTCTTGGAGTCTTTCCTCCAGGTATTTGACAACTTGATCAATCTGCTTCCTTTTGTTGGCTGCTCGTAAGAGAGGAAAAGTCATCTCAAACATGTCATTTTGATATTTGATAAGATATATATATATATATATACACACATATAATAAAGAATTGTGGTGATTCAAACTACCTGTTTCGGTCATTATTTTCAAGCTCTCCTTCCGTCTATCCTCGTAAACACGTGTACCACCAATCTCTTTGAGAAGATCCAGTCGTTCAGAATCTTTCATCAGGGTAAGGGATGCAATCTACAGATGAAAGATTTGTCGATGTTATATCTGAACAGATGGAAGACATGAACAGGTGATTGGTGATTACTTGCTACCTTTCCTTGCTGGACAACATAGTACGGATTAGAACGAGAGAAACCAGCACTCTCCAGCAGATTCATGACTTCAGTTTTACTGGACATAGTAAGAATAAAAGGTAGGTCTGAGCTTGCAACAAGATATAACATTGCTGGGCTGGTTTAGGGCATACGATAACATGCCTGACATGCTTCCCGTCCAAGTAGTATTCATCCTTCTTTGAAGCAACTGTCCTGCGCAAGCGTACCTCTTCTTTATCAACCTGCAGCAAAGTGTATTTTCATTCGCAGCCAGGAGAACAGGGAGCATATGCAATTGTACATTATTGTGCCAATGCAAAGGGCAGCCAACAGTCCATCACACAGGTGTTGCTGAAACATGTTAAGAACTGGAGGGATGCTATCAGCTTCCATACATGAACCAAACAGCAATGTGCACAGAGCTGATAATTATATGAGTGCCTACCATGAGAGATCTAGGTGTTGCCATGTTTCAACAAAATATGCAACCTGAGACTCTAGAAGATAGATTGGAATAAGTAAAATAAAATATGAATATAGACTAGAAAACTTACTGGAATACGATTGTCTGAATTATCAAACACTATCTCAACAAAAGCAGATACAACCGAGTGTCCAGCACCTTCCTGGCAATGGTTATTAGTAAGGTATATCAAACACCAGCCACCTATTCCAACTATCTAGATTGCTTAAACAAAGAGGGAGCATACATGGAGAAGGGCACCCCTATCTTCACTTCGCAGGTTCTGAAACATGTCACTCAGGACAAATCGTATAGCTGAAGCATTAAGAATAAACAAATCAGGACAATATCTTTTCACATAAGAGTAGAAAGATGATAGTATAGCAGTGCCACATGTTCAAAATTACCATGAAAGAAATTTGATTTGCCAGATCCATTTGCACCAACTGTGGCAAACAATTAAATAGATGTCAGTTCTTTAAGAGCAGAGAAATTACGCATTAAAGTTCTAGCTGCGCTGTGCTTGCAATGAGTTCAGCAAAGATTAGAAGATCATTATAGAGCAAACAAACAACAAGCACACAGAAGAGTTACACGGACTTAACCATAACTGTTTCAAGGTCATGGTTTTCTGATACAATGCATGCGTACATGTACCATGGCTATGCTAATTTCCAAAACAAAACAACAAATCCAATTTAGCAAATAAAGGAAAACTGAATCTTGAAGATTCACGAATCTTGATCTCATCACTAACTAAAGCTTTGCAATTAACCTACTATGCAAGGATTTATCTATTGAAGGCCAGATATAGATAGAGGTTATGTTGCTGCATGAGTGACTTATGACAGCAAATTAAGTTGTCGGTGCATCCAATAGGAAGCAAAACACATGAAACTAATCACCCTATGACTACAGTATTATATTAGTTTGTGAGCGAGGGAACAGCAGAGGGGGTTTACCAACTACATTAACTTTGGGACTGAAGGGCTCTGTTGAGATCTCCTCCCTGTAGCTCTTAAACCCTTCGATTATGACCTGTACAGACAGATGGCTAAAAGTCAACAAGTTTTCATGAAAAAAAACGCCACCAAATTGTGCCGAGGGCAGAACATCTTGCCTTCTTTATATACATTTTTGAGGCTGGGACAGGTCACGCCACCATGAAAACCCTGCAAAATAGCATGGCAACTCCAGTAACATAACAAGTAAACCCTCCACACAAAAAGCAGCAGGGGCGGATCCAGTAAAGAGACAATTTGATTAGGGTTTCGGTGCTCAGTAACATAACAAGTACACCCGATAATTTTTGCAAAAACTTGGAAGTTAGGAGGCTTGCCAAATTGCTAAATAGCTTTAGGTTAGGGTTTCGGTGCTCAGCTTCGCACAGCACAAGGGAAGGGAAGAGAAGGGGCGGGAGTACCTGCTGGGTGCTCGTCGCCGGCAAAGAGACCAACGAAGACTTGGCGAAGGGACCGACGAGGACCTGGGCTCCCGGAGTAGGGCACCGTCGGCGGTCGCCCAGTTGTCACCGCGCGCGAGAAAGGGAGAGCGAGAGCGAGAGCGCGCAGGTTGGGAATACGGGAGGAGGGGAAGACAACACAGTCCGGCCGTCCCAGGCCGTTTGGTCCAGTTTCCGTAAAATTTTGACTGGGCCTTCAGCAGGCCCGAAACCTGACTTGTTCTAGTCCAGGTAGCTTTTTTAGGCCCAGTCATCCAAACCTTGACTGTCTATTTATAATTTATAAATCATACATATTCTTTTCTTATGCATAAATAACAGCTTTAGATCTCATCTACCGAAGATGAAAATTTATGAAGGCTTGTTTAAAACAAGCCCTCCTCCAATACTCTTCGGAGACATATCATTTGAGGAGGAGCCATTTTTTTGCAGCTCGACCTCCTTTCCTTAGAATGGATCTCATTCCACTACTATTTATCGAAAAAACAGATTCTACTCTGAAATGCTCTCAGCTTGTTACTGGTTGTAAGGTTTTTTTATAACCTTTTTTATAGCCCACTTATACGATGGTTATCTCTTTACAATTAATACATGGCTCACCTGTAATTCTCACAAAGTTATTTTTTGGTTCTTGTGCCTGAGCCGACTATAAGATTTATCTCATCTTCTCTCTCCTTCACCACACCATTTAGCTGGCTTACAGCCTACTATAATACTTGATCTAAACAAGCTCTTAGTGTCATACTTAAAATATAGTACTCACTAATTACCCTTGCGATACTACGGCCTTCGAGCCTAATGACTCACACTTGACAACAAACATATGCCAATGAAGCTGTGGTAGAATTTTAGACCAACTCTCACTTGCTTTGGCTCCAACTCTAGTTAGGGATGTGATCCTTCTCGCAGCACATATATAGCACCCGACATTTTTACGAGCGTGGGTACAAAATCTCACTATATATGAATCGTTTATGCTTGAAATAGGGAACCCTTATATATTTCAGTAGCAATCCAAATTGTGAGGCTATTCTTCACGGGTGGAGTATTCATTCCCTTGAAACTTGAATATTAGAGAACGAGCGTGTAGCTCGGTGGCAAGCGTCTCGGGTGTGAGAGCTGCCCGCCAGAGTTTGATCCCTATGGATCACAGCTTTTGGTGTCTCACCGGGTTTATTCCTAAATAAATCCCGTTGCCTCCTCACGTGGTGCCACAATGGTCAGAACGACGTGCCCGTCGTTTACAGAGTTCTCGGTGGCTCTGTCGATCTCTCGAAGGACGTGATCTTCAAGCTATGTGTAGTTGTAGGTCTAGATATGTGCGTAGGGTGTGCGTGCGTGTGTGGAAGTTTGTGTGTGTTCGCGCATATTTCAGATACTATAACTGTACCCAGTTAAGAGGCTTAAAAAAAGAAACTTGAATATTAGTGTACGTCTTGTTACCGATCAAGCTAGGACACAACTAGAAAGCGTGTATTTGTCTTGTGGATGTATAAACATCTCACATAAAGGATGCATATATGGTGGAATTTTAAACAAACTCACATTTTTTACAAATTTTTAAGGTCCACTTCCACCCTCTAAACACATTGTAGCTTCGCCACTGCATTTGCGAAAACTAATTTGTAATACGTAGACAACATAATCAACACTCGTCACTTTAAAATAAATGTAGAGCTTTTTGAGATATATATATACGGAACTACAACAAATATCTGAAAGAGAATTGTTTTTTTAGAAAGGACGGCAAAAATTTTGCCGCGATTTCTATTAGACGAATAAAGAAAAAAGAAAGCAAGCGTTCTGCCCAATTTTTTGAAGTGAAAACTGGACGAAAACCACATATACAATTGTGGAGGGTATCCTACTCCAACTGCACACTTAGGTATCAAGTTAATCTAACTCGCGCCATAAAGAGCGTCAACTCAACTCTACTTAACTACACGCTTGATCGGACTGGGACATCGACTCAAGGCTCTAACCACTAGAACTCGGTCGAATTGGGTCATCGACACGAGCCTCCACTTTAAACCACTAGGAGCTCTACCGCTGAACGAGAATTGTAGGTCCTCCAAATGCAAGAAATTAGAACACGGGCGTGGTGACATGTTTGTCAAACATGCTCGGCTGTCTTGTTAGTCGTTACATGTGCATGTGCCACCGAGATTCTCCCTCGCTAGCCAATTTGGCTTGGAAGTGCTGGGTGATCGAGGACAACGAAGCTTGCCGAGGGAACCAAATTCAACGAAGTGGCATGGCGCGCAGCCTTGCTCGTCCGAAGTTTTGATTTTTGAACTTCATCCGGCAAGAAGTACGCTTTCCCTATAGCGGTGACACATTCAAACCCGTCTCGTCTCAGGCCCAAGCCCGGGGGCCGTGACTCCGGCCACTCCACTCCACCGCCCCCACGAATTTTTTTTATTAATAAATTTATTTTTTAAAAAAATTACAAAATTAGTCTCCGTTTTCAAAAAATTGCAGGAGTAGGCCACCAGTCGCCCGTTGGAAGGGCGAAGATGGGCCTTGTCGCCCGACTGGCGGGCTAACTGGGCCATGTCGCCCGACCAGCGGGCGACTTGGCTGGGCACGTGGCATGGCGGGTCCCACGTCGCCCGGCCGATGGGCGACATGGCCCATGTCGCCCGACCAGTGGGCGACTTCACCGTGCACGTGGCATGGCGGGGCCCACGTCGCCCGGCCGATGGGCGACGTGGCCCATGTCGCCCGGCCAGTGGGCGACTGGGCCCACGTCGCCCGTCCAGTGGGCGACTTGGCCGCCGCTATATATAACGCGGCCGGCCGCGGCCGGCCGCTGCCGGCTGGGAGAACAGAACAGAAGGAGAGGAGAGGAGAGGAGAGGAGAGGAGAAGAAGAGAAGAGAAGAGAAGAGAAGAAGAAGAAGAAGAAGAAGAAGAAGAAGAGGAGGAGGAGGAGGAAGAAGGAGAAGAGAGGAAGAGAAAAATTTTTGGTAAGTAAAAAATAATTTTATATATAATTATTTAATGTGTGTTATATTAATTGTTAGATAATATTATATTTTGTTAAGCGATTAATATTATATTTCGGTAGTATTACTTATATTTTTATTTTATATATATTGTTAAATTAAATAGTTATAGTTGAAATAATATTAGTAATATATTAGTGAAAAGCTATTTTAGCTGAAATTTTTAGATTACACAGATGTCGGAGAAGTTAGGATTTCAAATTTATTATGGAGAAGGAGAAATTATTCAAGGTGTACACGGGGTTGATCTGTCAGGATTTGCCTCAGTAACTAGATGGGTGTCTAGGGCAAATGAGAGAACAATTAGTGGTGTGCAGAATTGATTGATGCGAATATTTGGGCTTGACAGCAACCAACATGACGTTAAGGTCATGGGTATGGTTAGTCATGCTCGGGAGGGCACTTTTTGGGAGTTAGTACCGCTTAATGCAACATCAACATGGAGAAAATACGTCAACAAAGCTGTAGAACGTGGGTGACCTCTAGTCCTTCTTGCTCAGGCATATACGAAGGAGGTTCATGAGGTACACGTTGTAGAAGAAGAAGGAGGTCCGAGCCATGACAATGACAATGATAATGAGGAAGATAATGAAGAGAGTGATCATCACCTGTCATCTATGGTACCGACGGGTGAAGCGGACGAAGGAGAGCGCATAGAGCATATAGTTGAAGAGATGGCGATGGAAGATATGGAGAATGAGAATATATCTAAAACTGAGTCATCTGAAGATGAGAATGAAATTCCTGTCCCACTGGAATGGAAGAGTAACAGTTCGAAGAATTTGATGATCAACGAAGGAAATTCTGTGCCGTGGGAATATCATGAGAATGAAGTAGTAGAGGGAGGTATGTACAAAGGCAAAGATGAAGTGATGAGTGCCGTGAAGTACTGGTCTCTGTCAATGAAGCGGTCTTTTGTAGTTGTTAAGTCTAACAAGAAAGTATATGATGTTAAATGTGTGTTTTCGGACTGTCCATTTAGGATACATGCTTATGAGCAAAAATGGAGTACAATTTGGAAGTGCTCTATAGTAACAGAACATACATGTGAGTTACAAGAATTAGAGAAGTCCAATACTGCTCTTACATCGAGCTTCATTGCAGAGTACATGTATAATCGAATTGTTGATAATTTAAGGTATGAGCCGAAATCTATAGTGACTACTATAGAGGAAGATTTTAAATACACCATCAGCTATTCGAAGGCGTGGCGAGCGAAACAGAAGGTCATTGAGAAGAGATTCGGTTCGTACGAAGCATCTTATGAGAACCTACCAAGATTGTTAGAAACCATCAGACAAAGAAATATTGGTACATATTATGATATCATGGATGTGTCTGATCCAAAAGAGGCCAGAAAGTTAATACTTCGTCGAGCCTTTTTTGCACTAGGTCAATGTATAATGGCATTTCGTCATTGCAGACCTGTTTTATGCATGGATGGTACATTTCTAACAGGAAAGTATAAAGGTCAGATTCTAACTGCTATTGGTGTTGATGGGAATAATCAAGTACTGCCAGTTGCTTTTGCTTTTGTGGAAAGTGAGAACACAGATAGTTGGTATTGGTTTCTGGAGCGTGTGAAGTTAGCAGTGGTGCAAGGGCGACCTAATGTTTGTGTCATACATGACCGACATGCCGGTTTGTTGAAGGCGATAACGGATATGCAATATGGTTCAGTGGAGCGTGATCTTCCTCCTCGATGGTCGGACATACAATCAAGATGGTGCATGAGGCACTTGGGTGCAAATTTTTTCAGCCATTTCAAAAATAAACACCTTATGAATATGTTTAAGAGGTTGTGCAATCAGAACCAACAAAGAAAATTCAATGCAATGTGGGCACGTCTTGATGAATTAACAACAAAGCAAACAGCAGAGTTAGCGACTCGTACAAATCAAGACCCGAATGATATGTCTGTTCCTCTTTCAGGCCTTCCAACGGATGCCTTGAGGAACGTGGTTCGGAGGTCGGGGTCATCAATCAGGTGCTTCTCAGATTGGATTGAGTACGAGCCAAAGGAGAAGTGGTCATTATTATATGACACAGATGGGGCGAGGTTTGGAATAATGACAACAAATTTGGCGGAGGTGTACAATTGGGTCATTCGAGGCATGAGAGGATTACCTCTTGTAGCAATCGTAGAGGGTATTTTGCATGGAACATGCAAGTACTTTCGTGAAAGATATATGGTTGCTTTTAATGCGATGTCAGATAATACATTGATTTTTTCAACATTCATGACAAATTACATGAAAAAAAAGGTGGAGAAGGCAAGCTTGCATCGTGCACGTCCTATGGGCACAGCAGAGAATCGCTTTGAAGTTCTGTGTAGGGATCGGGGCCGTCGTGGTGGCAATCGAGAGAGAATTGCACAAGAGTGTGTTATTCGTTATAACTCATGCAGCTGTTCGTGCATGAAACCGAAACTTCTACACAGGCCGTGCTCACATGTTATAGCAGCTTGTTCACTTACTAATTTGTCCCCGAAGCCGTATGTCTCACATTATTTTACGAAGGAGGTAGTCATGACAACCTGGAATGCAGAGATTTATGGTTTCGCAATATTTGGTAGTTTTACAAACAATCCTGGAAGTAACTACCTGCGGGGGCCCGATAAGGACAAATTAAGACAGAAGCCTGGTCGTCGTAAGACACGGCGCATTAGAAATTGTCGATACCCTGGAAATAGGTATCCCAGACCCCTTGCTTAACAAACTAAAGCCCCGCAAAATCAGCATCTTGAACCCTCCGATAAACTCCCGCGCTAAGGCCCATAGGCTGAGACGTATCGGACTAGCCCGCGAACGAACAACGACGGCCCAAAACCGAAGCCTGCTCGAGAGGCTACCGAACGGACCAGTGCTGTTCATCAGAGAGGATACCGAACGGACAAGTACTGTATACGCGAGGGTACGATTCGAGCTACCCCTCGAGGACGGAACTTCGTCCAGCGAACGAGCCGGCCCTCGAGGACGTAACTTAGCCCAGCGAACGAGCCCCCCCTCGAGGACGGAACTTCGCCTGGGCGAATGGGCGGCCCTCGAGGG
>CM041639.1:47186967-47225508 GCA_023333625.1 Bothriochloa decipiens
AGACGGAGGAGGACGGCCCTACGATGGGTTCGTTGTGGGTCCGGCGGCGGGTAAGTCTTCTATATCGCGGTTGAACCTGTTTCTATTTATTTTTGAATAAATTGTACCTTACTATTATTTTCTATACAGCCTACTTGGGCAAACATTCAGGTTCACAGAGCCTATCCTGAGTACATGGCGGCGTTCGACCGGATTAGGGCAGACGACGTCCGCTGGACACCTTACAGCATGGAGGAGATTATCGTACGAGCGCCTAATGGGTTGTCGTCGTTCTGCACGAGGGATCAGGAGTACTGGATGACACGTAAGGCTGTCGTTTCGACATCTTTGTCGAGGACTACGCTCCTCACAGAGTGATGCGGCAGTTTGGTCGTAACCAGACGTTCCCACTTCCGGTTGCCCATATTGTTCCTCTTTCCGTGCACGGGTAAGTATAAGACAATTAATTCGTTCTGATTGAGTATTTAATATATATAGAAAGATAATTAATATGTTTTGAAATCCATAGTTACGTGCGGAGGGGTCTACCGGCAGGCGTTACTTGGTCCTCCCGCATACAGCCGTGGGTCGACGAGTGGGCCAACGCACTACATGATGTGACCTACGAGCCCAGACCGTTTTCCTTGCAGGCTTATGGGGACTACTTACGTTGGTATATTTCTCGCACACGGATCAGAGTCACGTATACACCAGCAGAGCCACGGACCCACGTCCCCAGGTTGACGGACACGTACCCTGTGCATAGAGATCAGGCGTTGTCGTTGGCGGTACGATCTTTATGAACTTCAACCCACTTCGTTTAATATTTTTCTTATCGTAATTACTTCAATGTTCTCGTTTTGTTAATAGGCCGACATGGGTCACCGTATCACTGTGGATGGTGGATCGCTCTTGCACCGATTGAGGGAGGGCATTCATATGACCAGCCACGAGCTTACCGCTGTGGTCCAGAGGATGTACGACTCTGCTGCAAACATTGTCAAGTTGACGTCGTGCCGGCCCTGCGGGCGACAGCCGGATGTCGTCCCTCGACCTTCACACGTGACACACAGGCCTGACGGACCGACGGCGCCACTACCTCCGCGGCCTACGTACCAAACAGGTGAGTAAGTTATATTTTCTTCGTATGTAGTAATACTAACTTGTTCGTTACTTATAAGTTTCATTATTCAGGTCCACCTACGTACTCTGCCGGTTGGCGTCCGGAGTTCGATATCATTGGATCATCTTCGCAGCCTGCTCACATGCCTACAGGTACGATATAGTGGTGAAATTTAATTATATTATCTAATACTGCTTTATTCGTAACATTACATTCACTCTGCATGGTCAGGTATGCACTTTGACGGTTCGCGGCATCAGTTCGATTTCGGAGGTTCCTCTTCACACGCTGTACCCATGGTTCCAGGTATGACCTACTTTTAAGAGTTCGACACGTTATATATTAGTTTTACCATCATCGTTATTATAACGTTGGTCTTATATGTTTAGGGACGACCCGTTACGACTACGAGGGATCGGACATCTCTGAGCACGCTGACACTTTTCGTCAGCGATCCCCGACACCCTTCGACCTTGAGAGTTACCTGCAGCAGGAGCCGGCGGACGTACTTGCGTCATCGCAGCTACGTGAAGCACCACCACAGACACAGCCCTCACAGGACGAGTACGCGACACCACCTGCTGCTGGAGGCCGTCCTGCACGTGTTACAGTTCCTCCTTCGCCGCTTACTTACTCAGTCGGCCATGTGCGAACGGGCCGCAGAGCACCAAAGCCTGGCACGATTAGGGGTGTTGCACCTAAGCGTGGACGATATTAGTTTTGTATGATTTGCCGCCGATGTTGTTTTCTATGATATTGTACTGATACTATTTTAGTTTTTAGAACTTAATTAATGTTTCACTGTTGTATTTTTTCATCTATTAAGCTTGGGCGAGCACACGACAACGGCGTTTTCGCACGCCAATTGCATGACTGCGTATTATTTTTGCTATTTCTCCGACTTCGATATTTTTTCTGAAATTTCCGAATAAATAAATAATATTTAAAAAAAATCGAAATTTTTCCTGAAATTTCCAAATAAATAAATATTATTTAAAAAAATCCAAAAAACCAGGTCGCCATTTGGCCAGGCGACCTGGGCCTGGTCGCCCTTTGGCCGGGCGAACTGGGCCTGGTCGCCCTTTGGCCGGGCGAACTGGGCCTGGTCGCCCTTCCAACGGGCGAACTGGGCCTGGTCGCCCTTTGGCCGGGCGACCTGGGCCTGGTCGCCCTTTGGCCGGGCGACCTGGGCCTGGTCGCCCTTTGGCCGGGCGAACTGGGCCTGGTCGCCCTTCCAACGGACGACTGGTCGCCCATTCCTGTAATTTTTTGAAAACGTAGACTAATTTTGTAATTTTTTTAAAAAATAAATTTATTAATAAAAAAAATTCCCGCCCCCACCTCCACCTCCACGAGGGGCGACCCGAGAACACCACCACCACGCCCGCCATGTGGCGCCGCCTCCAAACCCTAGCGCCCGCGCTCCGCCGCGCCGCCGCATCGTCGTACCCGGCCGCCACCCGCGGCGCCGCGCCCCTATCCACGGCGCCGGCGGCCGCGTTCCGGCGCACGTCGCCCCTCCTCTCCTCTCCCGGTAAGCCCCCATCATGTCCTGTCCCGTCCCTCAGATCTCCAACAACAGTTACTTCCTTGATCCTCCGAGCCGATCGGCTTGTTCTGACGGGTCGGTGGTCTGTGTCCGGCCGCGCAGGCGACAAGCCGGCGCCCACCAAGGTCGAGGATGTCATGCCGATCGCCACGGGGCTGGAGCGCGAGGAGCTCGAGGCGGAGCTCCAGGTGAGGAGGGGTCACTTTGGGTTTGGGTTCGGAATCTCCACGTGATTCCGGCGGCATTTGACGTGGGTTTCGGTGCGTTTTCTTCAGGGGAAGAAGCGGTTCGACATGGATCCTCCCGTCGGCCCCTTCGGTACTAAGGTGAGGTGCCTGGCCGCCTTCTGCTTCTGCCCTGCGATCTAGCTGACTCTGAGATCACGCCGTCTGTTTGGTGTGGTGTAGAGAAATGTGCACGGCAGTTTCTTCCTCAAGCCGAGTTCTGTTACAACCGTGTAATTTGATAATTAGAGAATTGCCTGCAGAGTATCAAATCCAAACCCTGTTGTTCAATTGCTCAGTAGAAGGCAGTGCTGTGAAATTGTTAACGTGACACATTGCCTCATTGTTGTGTTCGGGTCTCCACATTTCAATAATCCTAAAAAAAACGTTTGCTCTGTCCTTGGCTAGTGTTCACCTGATCTGCTCTCTGCTGGGTGGCCTTTCGTTAGTTGAATGAACATGTTGTAGCCTAGATTGTTAAGACCGCCACTGGTTACTACATTCTGTTCCACAAGAGTCACCAGTCTGCTCATTGGCCATCGATTTACATAAAGTCTGTGGTTTCTTTTAATGACTATTTAAGTGATGGACACAAAGATACCTTACAAATTCTGAGTTACTGATAGGATCTGTATATATTGCTTCACTTGTTCGCAGAAACTTTGGTGTATGTTACGTGGAAACTTGAAAGTTTTAGTGTTGCATGACTCATTTGTCAATTGTTGTGTCTAGTTTATCTAAACCCATAGTGAGGTGCGCTAGTGTTTATATGTTGTTTGATTTATACATTGTTATTGTGCTCTGGTTTTGGAGGAACTAGAACTAGACCCTCTTTGGTATCCACTTGTGCTTAGCGCAACTTATGACACATCATTTCACTCCAGTATGGGGCTATGGGCATGGTTGTAAGTAAAAAAAATGACTCACCAGATACATATCTTGTTGCTGATATTAATATGTCAATTATAAAGTATTTGATATGTTAGCATGCTTAAGCTGTATTACCTGAAGCTTGATCTAAATTAGTCAGCCAGACACATGAAATCTGTTGTTTATCACTGACTTGTCACCTGGGAGCATTGCATAAGATATCAGAGTCTGATATGTTTGTGGCTCTTCTATTCTTTCAATCCTGGCATGCCCTCCCATCCATACTGACATTGCCCCCTGTATATTTAATCTAGATATATGTGGAAGTTCTTGATCATCCCCTCCTCTTCTATTTTTAACTTTTCTTACCAGACTTTCATGCTGCAAGATTGCTCAATTGTTATGAACAATATAAAGGGAGTACTACCTTAACAAAACAAGCAATAATACACAACTGGGTTCTACTTTTCACTTGTTTGTGGTTCTGCTATTCCCTAATTCTCAACAAATTAATGCATACCCTGTCCTAATTACTGACACTGCATGCATATTAAGTCCAGATACAGGATCTCTTGATCACTCTCTCCCCTTTTATTTTGGTTTTTACACAAGACTTTCTGTGCTGCAAGATTGTTCATTTGTTAATTTTGAATTTGCTTGCAGGAGGAACCAGCTGTGATTGAATCCTACTACAACAAGAGAATAGTTGGCTGTCCAGGTGGCGAAGGAGGTATGTCAAAGGCTAACCATATATCTCAGTACCTAATATTGACTGTTGAGTATGTAACCCACCATAACCGTGCTTATTTGTCCATGGGGTTTATTGCAGAGGATGAACACGATGTTGTCTGGTTTTGGTTGCAAAAGGATAAACCACATGAGTGCCCTGTCTGCTCACAGTACTTCGTGGTAAGTGAAATCAATGCCTTGACTGATTGTTATAAAAGATGTGCAACAATTGTTCATTTTCCTCTGGCTGAAATATTCTTTTGTTCATTTGTGCAGCTCAAGGTCATTGGTGAAGGAGGTGATCCAGATGGTCACGATGATGATGATGAGGTTCATCATCACTGAGGCCTTGTGTTGATAAGGATAATAAGAACTTTGTGAAGCATGGGTTTGGCCTATCTTTGCAGCATCAGACTGCCCTATAGTGTTGTAATTGATTAGTGTTTAACCATGAAGCAGGCCTGGTGGTGTTTTACACCTACAAAGTTTTGTTCAGATCGTTTCATTTCAACCATACAGTTATTTCTGTTTGGATTGTGTTGATAACGATAATAAGAACTTGGTTTGGCCAATCTTTGCAGCATCAGACTGCCCTTAAGTGTTGTAATTGATTAGTGTTTGACCATGAAGCAGGCCAGGTGGTGATTTACACCTACAAATTTTGTTCAGATCGGTTCATTTAAACCATACAGTTATTTCTGTTTGGAATGTACATTCTTTCTCTGGAGCGCATCAATTATTTCGGTGTTATATCCTGTTCCTGATTGGGTGGATACTTGTTATTAGCAAAAGAAAGAAAGAAAGAAAGATTGGGTGGATATTTACACAGAAACAATAGCCATGCGTAAGTGTCATAAACTGGAATACGCAGTACAACGTCATTTTCATCCAGGTCTTATCTACTTATATTGTAAGTTTGCTGCCGCACAAAAATTTACAGCTTTCCCAGGGACCCAGGGTCCACGTATCGCCATGCCAGCAAGAGTCGGGGAGAGACATTGCAACTGCTTCGGTAGTCAGTTCAGTGATTCACCAGGGGCAGACTCGAAACAATCTGATTTTGCCTGCAAATCAGGAGACTACATCAGCAATTCAACACCATAGAATCGCAAGCATTTCTATCAACGGGAGAAGATTCAAAATCACAAGTGAACACTTCAAATGGGTCAAGAAACTAGGGACCACAAGATCTTGAGCGTATACAAGGGGTATAAAAAGTTAGCCGTCTAGAGCTGACATGTTATCTTTTGTGAGCCTAACTTCTATCAGTGGGCAAGCAAATCAAAAGGATCCTATCCGCATACAACTTAAAAATCAAACTAACGAAAACCAATCATGTTTATGCACGTGCATTCCTCAAGGCATAACATCAATAAAGATTGAGAAAGAAGAAGAAAAGCAACAAGCTGACAGTTCTGTGGAGCAAATATTAAATGATTGACATACTCTGAGTAAAGCAATTTCTACATATGTCAAGTAGAGGAGAAGAATACCTACAAGAATTAATTAATTTTCGGGCTTAAGAAGTACTGTGGATCCCTGAAGAACCTGACAATCCTCTCTGCCTTTTCAGTGGAAAGATCTGTGTTTTCCAGAATGAATTCCTTGGATGCTTTCGCAATTTCTTCGATTGAGCCAATGGCTTGGGCAAGCTTAAAAAAAAAATAAAGACTACATCAGTACAATCTGCAATCCATGGGGAAAAAAATTCGAGAACAGGCAACTGGTTTTTTTAGTGTGAAACTTGATTATTAGCTACTGGAGAGGTGAGAAACAGATTAGTGCAGGGAAGGTAACAAACTCAATTTGAAGATAGAGCATGCACTCAATTCTTATTTTGGAACAATTGGGCACCTACATCACTACCAATCTGCATTCCGCGGAATCGAGAACAAGCAACTGGTGTTAAGTGTGAAATTTGACTATTAGCTATTGGAGAGGTGAGAAACAAATTAGTGCAGGGAAGGTGTCACAATTCAATTTTCAAGATAGAGCATACACTCGATTCTTAATCTGGAACAATTGGACACCACCCTACAAGTAAAATTCCAAAACATGTTTAATCACTGATCTGTCATGAATCTTATACAGATAAAAGGTACTATGGTTTTATTCTTCTAAATTATCAGAAAAATGTGCAGATGACAAAGAAAATGGTGATATTCTAGTAACTAAGATATCACAAAATTACACAAACTGCAAAAATAAGTTGAGCAACTCACTGCATTTGCATCATGACTGTCAATACCAGGGATAGAGGTGATAACTCGTAAAAACGAGCCCATGCACTGAACAGCTTGCTCACGCTACAGAGACAAGCAAGAGAATCATTTAGCAACAACATGACCTGTTGCTAGTATATGAGCATGCATCTGGGAACAGAACATACCTCAATTCTCATAGCTGCGACGATGTCGTTCTGCTTGCACACTGAAGAAAACAACTTGAACATGAGTCAGGAACTTGGTAAATGAAGCAAAGAGGTTTTGTTTTACCTCCACGAGAATGAGCTGTCTTCACAATATTCTCGAATCCCATCTCTGGATCACAAACAGGCACGAATGTAGGGCGGCCAAGCTCCATGCCATACCTAGGATGAGGACAGCAGGAATAAGAACAAAGCAACCCAAGTAGAACAAATACTCGTTAGGTACGTATGACTTAGCGTCACAGTATGTCGGCCCGTACTTGAAATATGACTGATTGAATGATTCATGCTGCTCTGCTGAGCAGAGGAGGACAACAACGTAGAGATACTTGAACTGCCTCTTGAGTATATTCACCCTGCAAAAGTAATTCCAAGCATGACATCACCATCACCATCACCACGCATGCAGTCATCAGTGTATAACAGCAAACATAACACAGCCACATAGGGAAGAGACAAGAGTGTGTCTGTCACCTGCTGAAGACCGCAGCTTCCCTTTCAGGAAGCCAGTCCGTCTCGAAGATGAAAGCAACCGACAAGCCCCCCATTGTTGAAGAGGAAATCCTGGAACCCAACCCAACCCAACCCGATCAAATCCGTGCGTACACACAGTTACACACACAGAACGGAAAAACCAGTCGCATCGATCTCTTGATCGGAGCGCGTACGTACCGGAGAAATCGACAGGAAATTGAGGCGGTACAGGTTGGTAGCGAGGAAATTGACGAGGTCCGGGCGATGCTTGTCTCTCCACGAGGTGCTCATCATGCACACTCCTCGGCATGTAGATTGAGCTGTTGAACACGAACTAGTTACACATCATTGTATGGCGCAGGAGTACTCTGCCTGACAGCGATGGATGGATCGCTATCCGAATCTAAATTTCTGCGTGCATGATTGCGAGACGGAGCCGCCATCATGACGAGAGCCGGCTGGATGCTAATTGATCGCTGAAAGTGAGAAAGGAGCAACAAGGGCGCGTGCGGCTTGGCCAGCCTAAGACCGTCGGTTACGTCTCGAGTGTCAGGTAGGCTTATCTTAGGTCTGCTCTCATCTAATCCATTGCTTCTTCGCAACTACCCAGGGGCCACCAGGAGAAGAATCGTTCAGAGCATCCGTCCCAGGATTGTTAACGCATTCAGTCAGGCCGTGACAGCTGTCTGGCAGGTGGCGCACGTATTCCCAGGATGCACCGACCGTATCCATGTAGCCGGCTGCCGATCACGACACACATCACATCCGCCAGTCCCCCTCTAAAATTTCCTCTGCAAATTTGTCCGTTTGTTTGTTTTGGCTACAGTAGATACTTGGAGTAGAGTGGCTCCAGACGGCAGTGTCTCGGCGTCGGCAGCGTCCATGCATCCAGGCCGAGGCCGCGTGCGCCGCGACCCCGACTTGATTCCGGGGCTGCTCCGATCGCCCGCCTCGGATGTGCTTCCAAGATGGGGACGGGATTGCCATGATTGCCAGGTGGAGGCCGCCATGATGAGTCGATGACAGAGAGGAGCCCGTGCGTGCTCGGCGTCGCTGTTGCCACACGGCGCACACACCGCGGCCAGCATTCTCACACACAGGCCGGCCGCGACACGCCGGGCCCGGGGCATCGATCCATTGTTGCTTCCGACCGACCCACGGCCAGGGCGGGTTCCTGCTGTACGATCGGCTCTGTTCCTGCATCGTAGCGCTGCTTTTATGACTGCATCCGTCGCCGGCGGCCGGCCTACTGCACCATTCCTCACATTTCCACCCAACCGCCGTTGCCGGTGTTCCTCATCTCATCCCATCCTATCTGGCAGCCCGGACAGCCGCCCCGCTGAACGATCTCCTGCATCTGTAATTCCAATTACGGATGTACGGAGTGCGCGCGCTAGGAGTAGCTGACAGCCTGACACAGCCGCTTCACAGGCCCCGTCCTGACCGCCTGGGCATCGGAATCGGATCACCAGCTTGGGCGGCTTCCAATTCCAATCCGCCAGCCAGAAGCCAAGAACCAGAACCACCTCTCCCGCCCGCGCCCGCCAATCCGCCACTCATACATAAAGCCAACCCTGCGTCCTTGCTCAGCTCTACTCTGCTCTTCTCCGATGACAACAACGCCCCTCGGCCTCCGGCGAGCCCTCCTCGTCCACCCAGCCACCCATAGTCCCGTGACGTCCCACTCTCCTCTCCCTCTCCCTCTCCCCACCCATCCATCCAAATGGGCCGCCGCGCGCCCGCGCTGCTGCTGCTGGCGCTGTCCCTCTGCCTCGCCGCCACGGCCACGCTGGTGACCGCGGACCCGCCGGAGCGGGAGCGATCGGCGCTACGCGCCTTCCTCTCCGGAACCCCGCACGAGCGTCCGCTCAACTGGTCCGCCTCCCTCCCGACGTGTTCCTGGACGGGCGTCCGGTGCGACAACGCCACCAACAACGCGACGGTCACCGAGCTGCATCTCCCGGGGGTGGGCCTGGTCGGCCGCGTCCCGCGCTTCACGCTGGCGCAGCTCCAGAACCTGGAGGTGCTCTCGCTGCGCGACAACCGCCTCGACGGCCCGGTCCCGCCCGACGTGCTCGCGCTCCCGCGCCTCCGCGCGCTCTACCTCCAGGGGAACCGGCTCTCCGGCGCCGTCCCGCCGGGGCTCGCGGCAGGGGCGCTCCCCGCGCTCGAGCACCTCGCGCTGTCCGGCAACGAGCTCTCCGGACACGTGCCGGACGGGCTGCTCGTGGGCATGCCCAGGCTCCGGTCGCTCTTGCTCGACGGGAACAGACTCTCTGGTAACTTGACTGCGACCGTCGGTGCCGGCGGCGGCGTTGGCAGGAGGCTGGAGGCGTTTAACGTCTCGTTCAACGACCTCGACGGGCCCATCCCCGCGTCCCTCGCGCGGTTCCCGCCGGACTCGTTCGCTGGCAACCCCGGCCTCTGCGGCGCGCCGCTCGTCGACCGCCCGTGCAGCCCCGCGCCGTCCCCGTCGTCGGCTCCTGGAGAGGAGGAGGAGGAGAAGAAGAAGAAGAAGAAGCGGAACAAGCTTTCCGGCGCGGCGGTCGTGGCGATCGCGGTGGGGTCCGGCGCGGCGGCGCTGCTCCTCCTGGCCCTGTGCTTGGCGCACCGGCACCGTCGACAGTCAGCGTCGGCGGACGCGAAGGCGACGCCGCCCACGCGCGGGTTCACCCCGTCGACGCCGTCGGGGGACTTCACCGGCGCCGGCGACTACACCTCCTCCTCCAAGGACATCAGCGCCGCAGCAGCAGCCGCGGGTACCGGCGGCGGCGCGGAGCGTGCCCGGCTGGTGTTCGTGGGGAAGCAGGGCCCGGGCCACCTCCGGTACAGCTTCGACCTGGAGGACCTGCTGCGCGCGTCGGCGGAGGTTCTGGGGAAGGGCGGCATGGGCACGTCGTACAAGGCGGTGCTGGAGGAAGGGACCACCGTGGTGGTCAAGCGCCTGCGTGACGTCGCCGCGGCGCGGCGCGAGTTCGCGGCTTGTGTGGAGGCCGCGGCGGCGGCCGCGGCTGAGCATCGGAACCTCGTGCCGCTGCGTGGGTACTACTACTCCAAGGATGAGAAACTGCTTGTACTCGATTTCCTTCCCGGTGGCAGCCTCTCCTCCCGCCTCCACGGTGAGTTACCTATCCATCTTGGCATCTAGGACTAGCTAGCTCAATCTCATTCATGATGATTCTTGCATTGCGTTGCATGTTTGCATTGCCAGTCAGCCGCCATGGCAGGCAGGCAAGGCATTGCTCTGTGCGAGTAGGAGTAGCTGGCGATGCTTGTTCCTTGCTCTCCTGGTCAGGCAAGGCAAGCACCGAGTGCTAGCTGCTGTTACGCGATGAATTGGGGCATTTCCGCCGCCGACAGACACGTACTGCCGGCATCATTGCCTGCAACCGATACAGACACGCGAGTAGCTTGTGGTACGAGGACATTAGCAGCAGCACTCTTGTTTGTCTGCTGCTGTTTCGATCGACCACTGAATTTTTGAGTTTGCTCGGTCTGCACGCAACATGCAGTGCACAGCAACGGTTGGTAGTACAGTTTTTCCGATCCTCCTTCCGATCCAGCTGGCACGTCAAGTATACGTGTACTTCCGACATGCAACAGCCTGTACAGTATGTACCACCGTATGTCTACTACTGTACGGTATGCGCTCTGTCGTACCTACAGTACCATGGAGTGTCAGTAGTTGTATATCACTGTCGTAACATCAAGGTAGGCCTGGACTTCTAACTCCAAGCAATACTGGCCTCAACTCTGAAGATTACCACACAAGGTTCAGCTTGGAACAGCAATACTGGCCTTCACTTCAACCATCTATCCAACTCCATCTGATGGTCTACCACACTGTCTGCTCCAATTCTGGGAAAGGGATTGGGAGAGAGCATTTTTTTTTTCTCCGATTCATATTCCTGATGGCTAGCTTAATCAGTAGCTAACTGCCAATCATCTGACAGTGACTGAGAATCTAAATTTTATGGTTCCGTAGCTATCGCTTATCCGGCGCGATGGCGTCCTCGGCTTTTACTTCTTGTGGCCAATTCAGCGAATTGACCGTGGGCAATGCACGCCTTCGCTTTTTCAGTTATCAGTTCTGTGTGCGACAAAATGAACAACAGCTTTCCATTCAGAAACGAGCTGGTCTTTGCTTCCTGCATTTCCAAAGCCAGCTTGTGAACTGTGATCGCTCGATCAGTGTCTGAAAACTCTGGCCATGCAAAAGTCTACGCAGGCGGCAGGCAAGCGAAGGTTTTGATTCGCCGTTAACGTCGGATGCGCTGTCATGTCGTAGTACGTGTGTTATATATGCTAGTTAGTGCTGATGCCTTCCAAAATTCCAATCATCCGGCCGGTATGTTTTTTTCTTTTTCTGTGGTTGCTGGTCTATCATTCTGCATTATTCCAGGTGAACTCACATGGAGTTGGTAGTACCAGCGATCACAGCAGCAGTGTACCCTGCATTGCTGCTTCCTGGTACATTTGTCGTTTATCTTGATTATCCTTTTCTGATCTGCCAACTACCGCAACTGCTTTGTTCTCTTCATCATTGACAATTTTGCTGCCCGAATGTATTTCAGTTAGATGCTTTTTTCATGCATGGTTTCGTAGATCATATTCATCAGTACTACATCTATCAGTCCTCGTATAAACTATTTATTTATAACCATTCATGGTTCAACTCGATTAGTGACAAGAAGAAAGTCTGAATTTTTGCTGTTATACTATGTATACTATGATTTGTCTGTTTCTACCCTGTGTGTCGTCGCCTCGTCGGAGACGCTAATTAACACGCCACGATTTTGGACTTGGCAGGGAGCCGCGGCACGGGGCGAACGCCCATGGACTGGGAGGCGCGGACGCGTGCGGCGCTGTGCGCCGCGCGTGGCGTGGCGCACCTGCACACGGCGCACGGCCTGGCGCACGGCGACATCAAGTCGTCCAACCTGCTTCTCCGCCCGGACCCCGACGCGGCCGCGCTGTCCGACTACTGCCTGCACCAGCTGTTCCCGCCGGCGCCCGTGCGCCCCGGCGGCAGCAGCAGCGGGGCGTACCGCGCGCCGGAGCTGGCGGACGCGCGGCGCCCAACGCTGAGGTCCGACGTGTACGCGCTCGGCGTGCTGCTGCTGGAGCTCCTGACGGGCAGGTCCCCCGCGCACCACGCGTCCGGCGTGCTGGACGGCGGCTCCGGCAGCGGCAGCGGAGCGCTGGACCTCCCGCGGTGGGTGCAGTCGGTGGTGCGCGAGGAGTGGACGGCCGAGGTGTTCGACCCGGAGCTGGTCCGGGCGGGCGGTGGAGCCGCGGAGGAGGAGATGGTGGCGATGCTGCAGGTGGCCATGGCGTGCGTGTCCACCGCGCCCGACGCGCGGCCCGACGCACACGACGTCGTCAGGATGGTCGAGAAGGTGATCGGCATTGGCGGCCGCACCACCACGGAGGAGAGCAGAGGAGCGTCGGAGGAGGAACGGTCCAGAGGCCCGACGCCGTGACGCCGCCGGACGCCGGTGCAACGCACACACGTCGCAAAATTGTTTCGTTTTGCTCGAATTTAGCGTTACATTCAATGTGTAGTGGTATGTCTAACTCGGCCTGGCATTATTTGGGAGGAAAAAAAACAGCCTGCTAGCCTCTCAGGCATCCATTGTTAATCTGTTATGTCAATCGAATAAATATATGCATTTCTCACTCCAATTGTATTGTCCTCCAAGAAAACAACTATCCTATGCATGAATCAACAGAAGTTGTTATAATGATTTGCATCAATGTCTCTATGTCAAGTTAACACTCCGCAAGTACAACTTTATAAATTGAGATTTCGAATAATTTAAAAACTTTCAAGTTGCTTAGATCACAAAAATTAAAGGTTCTGTGAACCCGATCACTAATAAGTATGAAGAATTGAACCTCCATGAAATTGAACCTTTACGCGTGCTTATTAGTCGTTGCACATTGGACACAGGATCCGATCCCAAGCAAATATTTATGGGTGGTAATGCTACAGTGCTCCCTTAGTCCCTTGAATTTTTAACTCAAACAAATCTAAAAAAACTCCAAAAAATCTGAATCGTTGATTTTAATTTTTTCGAATTAGGTAACTAATTAATTAGTTTAGGAAAAGAAAAAGACATATTTCCAAATCAACGGGAGAGACAAAATCAGACGCACAGCAGCCCTTCCTTGTCGAACGTTTCTTTCGGTGCATGCATTTGGGAATATCTTTTGCATGTGTGGAAACAAAAAATCACACGCATAAAAAAGGACCAGCAGTTTATGGTAATAAATTATATCATGCATTTGGAAAGAAAAAGGCATACGCATAAAAAAGGATCAGCATTTTTTGGAGTTTTTACAAAATTATGTCAAAGATTTACAAAATAAAAAGATTTACCAGTTTTAATTTTCCTTCTACCAACTTTTAAAATGTGACCACTAAACCATAATTCAAAATTCCATTTTAGAAAAATATTACCACTATACAAACAGAAACGAAAGGAAAAGAAAAATACAACAAAACATGCATCAAAGCTGCATATGGTTGGCCGACCGGTTGCAAATCCTAAACATCCCATGCGATATATTGTATAAAAAATTTCAAGGACAAATACTAATTATTTTTTTAATGGAGAAGATAAACGAATTATAATTATTGGAACGCTTGAATTTTTCTTGTACCAACATTTAATTTCTGATGAGCACTGAACGATAATGCAAAATTGAAAACTCCATTTCAGAAATATTACGTGCAAAAGGAAAGGAAAAATATTTTGCGCAAACGGAAAGGCAAAAAATCCAGCAAAACGGCAAATTTGCATGGTCGGCAAATTTGCATCAGAGTCAAATCCCCAAAAGGGATTAGCACGATATGGTAATAAATTATATCAAAGTTTTTTACAAAATAAAAAGATTTATACCACATTTAACTTCCTTTTACCAGCGTTTAAAATGTAACTACTAAAACCATAATTCAAAAGTCCATTTCAGAAAAATATTACATTATAATTGCACAGACGGAAAAGAAAAATACAGCAACACATCAAAGCTACACGGTTGCAGTCAAATCATAAACATTCTGTCGGCTTTGTTTAATTGACATGAAAAGCTGAAAACTTTCCAAGAATCCCTATCATATCATATCGAATATTTGCACGCATATATGCTGTATTAAATATAGGTAAAAACATAATTAATTGCATATTTTATCTGTAATTTTGGAGACGGATATTTTAAACCTACTTAGGCCATAGTGGGACAATAATTACTAAAATACAAATAAAAGGGCTACGATACTTTTTAAGGAGAAATTCTAATTCTTGAAACCCTTTAATTTCCTTCTACCAACATTTTAAAATGTGATGACCACTTAAAAATAATGCAAATTGAAAATTCAAATTCAAAATTATTACTACGGTTGCATAGAAGGAAAGGAAAAAAGAAATAAGACAAAACGGCAAGGCTGCTCGCCGGAATGGTTGCACAGTCAAATCCTTAAACATCGGCGATGTTTCCTAAAAATCAGATCACAACAACTAGCCATGCATTTCTTCTTCTTGTTAAACCCTCCACAAATCCATCGGGCCACTGGAGTACTGACCAGTTCCAACCATCGTCAGACGATCGTTTTCGCAAGCATGGCGGTGGGGTACGACGAGGATCTCCTAGGCAGGGTGTCGGGGCTGGTGGCGAAGTGCACCCGCGCGGCACCTCCTTCAGCGTCACCACATCGCCGTCGTCTTGCAGAGGAGGAATAACAAGCAGAACTACATGACGGCGTCGACTCCCGGGGTGGCGGGAACCGTGATGGCGGCGGCGCTGTGCGCGCGTGGGGCGGCTATCGACAAGGGCCGCATGTCGGCATCGTTCGGCGGCGGCGGCGGGCGGCGAGGCGCTCTGGAGCCGGTGGACCCTGATGGGGGAGCGCTGCCGGCCACTGGACTTTGCCATGACAAATTGAAAATTCATTTTCATAAATATCACTATGTTTGCGCAAAAGGAAAAAATCCGGCAAATAAATTTGCATGCGGTTATAGAGTCAAATTAAATCCCTAAACATGCGCGCTCTTCCCGAAAATTCATATCACTGACAAATCGGCTCAAACGAACTAGCCACTTTAACTTTGTTTCAACTATATGATTAACATATAACACTCAACTTGAAATTCGTTTATTTTAACTTTTAATAATTGATAGACGATGGGGTTGACTCTGTGTGTGGACCTCCTGCCCCACAAACCCCCACCACCCCCGCCCCGCCCCCCCCCCAGCGCCCCCGCCCCCCCCCCCACCACATCCAGCACCTCACCGCCCTCCTATGCATTGAGTGTCAAGCGTGAGGTAAGCGTGGGTGTGTCGGGGAGAGGCCCATGTTTACTGTATGGTTGGTCCTTTTTCCCTTTTGTCTTCATGGTTTTGTCGTTTTACGCTTTCTCAAACGACATCTTTTTTTTATAATTCTATTCTATTTGGCTGTAAATCCCGCAAAGTGGAATTCTAATACAAGTGGTAATAAAATCATATCATCTACAAAGTGGATAAACACTGCATGGTAACAAAATTATGTCACAAAATAAAAGGATTCGCCACATTTAATTTCTTCTACAGTATTTTAAATGTGACCACTGAAATATTACAAGAGCACACAAATGGAAAAGAAAACAAAAGAATTATACAACAAAACATTTAAGCTACAAATGGTTGTACAATCAAATCCTAAACATCCCACATGATCACAATTTCCAAGGATGAACGGTTTAATTTCTTTCTATTAGCATTTGGAAATGTAGTACAATTGAAAGATAATGCAAAATTGAAAATTCAATTTTAGAAATATTACTGTGGCAAAAAGAAAGGAAAATAGGAACAAAAAGGAAAAGGAAAGCATAAAAAAAGAAAATCTAAAACGGCAAATTTGCATGGTTGGCAAAACAACAAATTTGCATGCACAGTCAATCCCCAAAAGTCGGCGCTGTTCCGAAAAAAGTCAGATCACTGACAATCGGCCTAGCCATTTCTTCTTAAACCCTCCACACATATATCGGGCTGCCAGACCAGTTCAACCTAATCTATCAATCACACGATCGCCGAGGATCGATGGCGGCGGGCTACGGCGAGGAGCTGCTGGGAAGGGTGTCGGGGCTGGTGGCGGAGTGTACCCGGCGCGTGTCGCGCGCGACGCGGCGCCTCCTCCGGCGCCACCACATCGCCGCCGTGAGGAAGAGGAATAACAAGCTGCACCAAACGACGACGTCGACGGGCGGCGGGGCGGCGGGGACCGTGGTGGCGGCGGCGCTGTGCGCGCGCGGCGCGGCCATCGACAAGGGCCGCGCGTCGGCGTCGTCATCGTCGGGCGGCGGCGAGGCGCTGTGGAGCCGCCGGATCTTGATGGGGGAGCGCTGCCGGCCGCTGGACTTCGCGGGCGCCATCCACTACGACAGCTTCGGGCGGCTCCTGGCGCGCCCGCCCATGCCGCGTTCCGCGTCCTACCTCTCCTGCCGCTCCTCCTCCGGCCGCAGCACCGCCGACGCTGACGTCTCCGACGCGAGCTACCACCCGGCCGAGAACGACGACGTCGACTCGCCGTCGTCTAGCTGATCGATGATGGCCTTATTGAGTAGCGTCGTCTCGTCATGGTCGATATGATTGTGGCAAAAATCTTCTCCAGCAGAATAAAGTGTACGTACGCGCGCGTACTCCCATTCGATTCGATTCGTCGTTGCCAGGAACATCAGTGCATGAACAAGTGTTTATAATTACTACAAGTGATCATGATTTGATTTTCTTGTAACTTCATTCATGATTTGTAACTTCATTCATGATCGTCGTCGTCTGTGATTGCCAAACGTGGCGATTGAAGGCTTAACATCAATCATGCCTTGGTTTTCCTTAATTAAGAACATGCATGGTCGTTCTAGCTTAAATCACGTGACACATTAAGATGCATGCACGCATCTTGGTAATTGTTTGACTTGACTTTTTTCTCCCTTCCTTCAATGGGCGTGATTGATCGATTATCCTCCTTCCTTGTACTTGTAGAGGTCATTTGAGCACATGATTGATTGTTCCTTCCTTGATCACACACATCTCGGCATTTCGCACGCCCCTTCCTTGATCATCTGCTGAAACCTTGCTTCAACTCCAGCCGGTCATCATTCTTTCCGCTTTGATCCAGTTGTTAGGTCTTTCATTCATTGATTCGCTTAATTTTGTTGCAAGCGCAAACTCCTAGCCATTAATAGTATTCCGAGAAATTTGGATACTTGGGACCTCAGAGCTTACCCTTCACAAGTTTGCCATTTGTAACATTTGTCTTCTCAAAAATTATGACTCAAAACTAGTGACGAAACCAACAATTTTCTAATTAAGGGGGTCGGACGAATGTGATCGCATTTTTTTGATAAAATATACATAATAATAATACATTGATATGTTTCAAGAAATTTTGAAAAACACACACTATTTATAACCAAAATTATAATAATTTTTTAACAAGAAAGAGCAAAAAATTGACATTTTTTGCCATATTTAAATATGCATATACTTATTAAACAATTCTACCATGTTTTCTTTGGGTTGGGGGGGGGGGGGGGTGGGCACGGCCCCTGGGCCCCGTGGTTCCATCTCTGCTGAAAACATGTCACTTGGTTTCAATGCTATTTTTTATTACCTCACTTTTTTAATACTTTTCACTGTATCTATCACTTGGTTTTCAGTACTTGCAAGTGTTGTTTTTCTTTCGACCATGTAAAAGGTTTACTCGCCCTTGTATTAAGGTACAGAAGAGAAAATGTTGGTTACAACACGCCTTAACGGCATCCTAGAGAGGCAATAAGTTTTGTGTGCAAGCTAGTGTTGTTTTTATTTTGGTGGTGCTGTGCTGTTTGTTGTAATAACTTTAAAAAAACTTAATCCTTCTCTATTAATAAATACGCAACAAAAGCTTTTTGCTGGATATTATATTTTATTAAGTAAAGAAAAATCCTTTTAAAAATTATCCGCATGTATAACGGGTTATTATGGGGTAAAGACAAAGTAAAAACCAATATCGATTCACGGAATAAGCGTATTAATTTGTCGTACCAATCCCAGCATATATATACCTTAAATGGACGAATATGGTGTGTGAAGAGAAAATTGCAAGCAAGTTATATTAGCACACGTGCAACGCCGACAGCAATTCAGGCAATCAACTTTACAAGCATGCGCTTGCATATGCATATCCTGCAACAGTTTGGTTCATATGCTACACAGTACAGTACAGCCACACACCTACGACGTAATACGTACACACACAGACCGCCGGACATCGTCAAGGGTCAAAGCCTGCGGCCGCCGGCTTTCTAAGAGCAACAGGCAGCCTAGTTGTCGTCGTCGCCGTCACCGGCCTTCACCGGCAGCTCCATGCCCGTCGTCGTTCCTCCGCTGCTCTTGGGCGTCGACTTGTAGTAGCAGAAGTAGAGGATCAGTTGCACCAAGCCCAGCAGCGTTCCCATGCCGTTCGGGATCTGCGGTGATTATGCATGTATGCTATCAGTTCATCAGTCAAAGGCAGAAATGATCGAACAGAGGCATCGGAATTTAGACAGATCGACGAACCGTGATGAAGAAGTCGAATCTGATGAGCGCGTAGGTGGTCCAGCAGATGCCATTGAGGAAGCTAACAAACGAGAGCGTGAACGGCATGTACTCGACGCTCCGCGTGTCGATGACCTTCTTCATGACGGTGAGCGGGGACGCGTACATGAGCGTGCCGAAGAAGACGCAAGAGCACGCCGGCGACGAGGGACCGCTCCTCGTGGGTGTGCGCGCCGAGGACGACGCCCGCGACGACGGCGCCGATGAAGACCAACTCCACGGCGAGCACGCCCAGCATCTTGGCGCGCTTCGGCTTGGGCGCGAACGCGAAGAAGATGGAGAGGTACGCGGCCTCGATGGCGAGCCCCGTGCCCTTGATGGTGGCCACCAGGATGCTGTTCGGGTGCACCACGGGGAGACCGTACAACACCCAGAGCGCGCAGTTGAGGAATGTGGCGAGGTATGGGTCCGGCACGAACTCCTCCACGTCGCGCTTACGGATGATCGTCAGGAACGTCGGCAGTGGCGACAGGAACAGACCGAACGAGATGAAGTTTCCTGCAATATAATGCAGTTGTTCATACAGAGCATTGTTATTCAATTCATGGATCATCTATCGATCAATAGCAAGAGAAGAGAAGAGAAATATGGATGCTCTGGATCGATGGTATTACCGATGATGCCGACGACATTGCGGACGTCGTCAGGGTTAACCATCTTTGCTTGCCGCCGATTGCTGGTGGATCGACTTCTTCTTCTGTTGATATATGGGTGTGTTTGTAACACTAAGTTACTAGAGGGACTAAAATATAAATATGTATTGTGATAAGGAAATGAACCGGGAGAGTCGAACTCTCCTGAGATGGTTTTTGCTTCGAGAAACATCAGCATGGTACCGGAGCCTAGGGTTACCTGACGAAAGGCGGCGGCGGCGCGTCTGGGCGAGCACCGTCGAAGGCGACGTGTGTGGAGGAGTGCGACCAGGCGCGAGGCGGCGCGGCGGCCGGTGGTGCGCGAGCGAGTGTCAGGCGGCGCGGCGCGTGCGAGGCGCGCGGCAACGGTGTCACGCGTGCAGGCGTACGGAGGCGTGCGGTGCGACGCGTGGCCAGGTGCTGGCGGGCTGGAGGCGGCGCGGGCGTGGTTGCCTGCTCTGCTAGAGAAGAAGGGCGGCGCGTCGGCGTGCTGGCCTCGACAAGAAGAAGAGGAGCAGAAGCCGCTGGCGTGCTGTACGTGCTAAAGAGGAGCAGAATCTGCTGCGCATGTGTGTGCTGCAAGTGGAGGAGGAGGTGAGGCAAGCTTCGAAGAGAAGTTGAACTATGTGTTGGTCTTCGGGGGTGCTCGGCTTCGGCACAGAGGGAGGAGACTGGGTGCACGGCTGCTGTGGAGAGCTGAGTGTTGGCAAGGTTGGAGTTACAGAACAACCGAACTATGGCAGAGAACCAAGGAATTGAGCAGGTTTTAGGAAAATTGGTGGAACTACTTGCTGCGAAGAAGGATGAAGTCCCGTCCTCAAGCAAAGAGATTGATAAAGTTTAAAAATTAGAGTTGACGCCGCTTGATATCAAGCTAGCAGGTATGAAAAATTATTTAGCTTGGTCTAGAAGAGCATTGCTAGTGTTACAATCAAAAAGGCTTGAGGGCTTCATCACTGGGGAGGTAGCTGAACCCCGAGATAAATCGAGTAGTGAGTGGAAGAATTGGAATGCTACTAATGCATTAGTGATTACTTGGTTATTCAGTTCTATGACCCATACAATTGCTTGTTCTGTTGATACTATCACTTATACCTCAGAGATATGGAAGGCTCTTGCAAGCATGTATTCAGGTGTTGGGAATGTGATGTTGTTAGCAGATACAGATGATATACATTATATGAAATAGGAGAAGCAGATTTTGATGGATTATGTGGCATAATTGAAGCGGTTGTGGGCTGATTTGGATCACTATGATCCTATTGAGTTACCTCACCCTGAATGTGTTTCCTGGTTGAAGAAATGGGTGGAGAAAAAGAGGGTTCTTCAGTTTCTAAGAGGCTTAAATCCAGAATTTGAAGGAATACGTGCTGCCTTATTTCATCAAGCTCAGCTTCCTAGTCTTGAGGAAGCCATTGCTGCTATGGCACAGGAGGAGACAAGACTCAAGGTGATAAAGGGTAACACCTTAAATTCACCAAGTCAAGCTTATATGGTAGCAGGGTCGCAAGAGACTAGACTTTGTTATAATTGTGGTGATAAGGGGCATTTGATCCGTGATTGCCCTCAACCGCTCAAACAAAATCATGGTAGGGATCGAGGCAGAGGTGTGCTAAGAGGTGGTATTAGCCGTGGAGGTGCTAGTCGTGGCGGAAGAACAAGCTTCAGAGCTAATCATACAATGCTAGATGAGAGTGCAACAAAATCAGTTACAATCCCACGATGAGCTAGATGAATTTAGAAAATGGAAAGAGGCTGGAAAGGGATCTCAACTAGACACTCAAGATGCGTCATCCTCAAGTGATAATGTGGCCAATGTTGCTCATTCAAGCTCAGGTATATCTAACTACACTAGTATGTCTAATTGGATACTAGATTACAGGGCATCAAGGCATGTCACTGGCAAAGAAAATGAATTTATATCATACACACCATACTCGCATTCTTATAAGGGGACAATTAAAACTGCGGATGGAACCTCTCTCCCTATTAGAGGTGTTGGGATAATTCAATGCACACCATCTATTACTTTATCATCAGTATTGCATGTTCCATCCTTTCCTGTGAATCTTATTTCATTAAGCTCGTTAATTGATCAAATGGATTGTCAAGTACTTCTTGATCATGAAAATTGCTTGATTCAGGAAAGGAAGACGAGAAGAAATCTTGGTATTGGAACGTATAATGATGAGCTCTGGTATCTTGATAGAAGCAAGACAAGAGAAAAAATTTATTTTGCTCTGTCAGCTAGTGAAGAAGAAGCAAAGGTGATGTTGTTACATTGTCGTTTGGGGCATATATCTTTTGATATCATGAGGAAAATGTTTCCTCATGAGATGTCTAAGGTGAACAAGAGTAATCTAATGTGTCATACTTGTGAGTATGGGAAGCACACTAGGAGCTCATATGTGAGCAAGGGTTTAAGAAGTCTATCACCTTTTGTGTTAATTCATTCAGATGTGTGGACTTCCCCGATCACTGCTATAAATGGTGCAAAATACTTTGTTACTTTTATTGATTGCTATTCTCGTGTGACATGGTTATATTTAATGAAGCATAAAAGTGAAGTACTTGAATGCTTTAAGGCATTCTATATTTATGCGAAAAATCAGTTTGGCACTTCCATTCAGATTATTCGGAGTGATAATGGAACTGAATATGTAAATAAAGAATTTCAAAGCTTTCTTTTAGGGAAAGGAATTCTACATCAGACCTCATGCCCCAATACCCCACCCAAAATGGAGTGGCTGAGAGGAAGAATCGACATCTCCTGGAGTTAACTCGCTCACTTATGTATACAATGAATGTGTCTAAGTTTCTTTGGGGTGAGGCGGTTGTGACCGCTATTCACTTGATAAATCGTATGCCTTCAAGGATACTTGGTATGAAATCTCTATGTGAGATGTTATTTGGGAAAAATGAGTTCTTAGTTCCACCTGAAGTCTTTGGGTGCACATGTTTTGTTAGAGACCATAGACCAGGGGTTGGAAAACTAGACTCTCAGGCTATTAAATGTATTTTTGTGGGGTATTCATCTGGACAAAAAGGATATAGATGTTGGAGCCCATCTGAATGTCGTATGTTTGTGAGTATGGATGTGACCTTTAGAGAGTCTATTCCCTTCTATGGTGAGAAAACAGATTTGAGTTCTCTATTTAGAGATCTAGATTCTCAAGTCACAATAGAAGATGATGAGAAAATGGAGTTCGGAGGTGAACATCAAGAAAATGAAAAGAGGGTTGTGGATGGTTTAGTTTCAAACCCAGTGGTGGTGAATGATACTGAACAAGAGAGGAGCGAGCAAGAACCTCCTCCAGGAAGAAGTCTGCGGGTATATACAAGAAGAAGGAGTGATGCCCCTGTACAACCCATCACTATTGTTGATGAAGTTGAAAGAGGTCAAGATGATCAAGTTCACTCAGGCAATAATGGGAGTGAACAATTATCTGAGTTAGGGGGAGAAATGATAAGTCATTCTATGGATCTACCTATTGCTCTGCGAAGAGAGACAAGATGTAATGCAGGTAAGCCTCCTGCAAGATATGGCTTTGAAGATGATGGTGAAGATGAACATAACAATGAGGTGAGTAATTATGTGTCATATGAGTCTTTACCAGTTGAATATCGGGTATTTATGACAACTCTACAATCAATTCAAATCCCAAAGAATTGGAAGGAAGCAAAACAAGATCTAAGATGGAAGGAAGCAATGCTTGAAGAGTTAGTAGCACTTGAAAAGAATGACACATGGAAGCTTGTACCTGCTCCTCATGGGAAGAAGGTGGTTGATTGCAAATGGGTATATACTGTGAAACAGAATCCTAAGGGAAAAGTCGAGAGGTACAAAGCAAGGCTGGTAGCAAAAGGGTATAGTTAGACACATGAAATTGACTATGATGAGACATTTGCACCAGTTGCAAAGATGAGTACGGTGAGAACATTAATTTCCTGTGCAGCTAACCTTGATTGGCTACTATATCAATTAGATATTAAAAATGCATTTCTTCATGGGGATCTTAAGGAAGAGGTTTATATGGAGATTCCACCTGGATTCTCTACTGCTGAAACAGAAGGCAAGGTACTAAGACTGAAAAAAATCTTTATATGGACTAAAACAATTGCCAAGAGCGTGGTTCGATCGGTTTAAACGTGCAATGATTACTATGGGATATAAGCAATGCAATGGAGATCATACTTTGTTCTATCTACATTCCAAGGGGCATATAACTATCTTAGCTATCTATGTTGATGATATTATTATCATTGGAGATGATGCTTTGAAAATCGGAAGGTTGAAGGAGAATTTAAGAAGAGAATTTGAAATTAAAGATTTGGGACAACTTTGATATTTTTTGGGAATCGAAGTGGTGAGATCTTCCAGGGGGATCATGCTTTCACAATGGAAGTATGTTATGGATTTATTGGATGAGAAGGTATGCTTGGGTGTCGTTCAGCCACTACACCAATAGAGCAAAATCACAAACTTTATGCTGAATCTGGACATCCTGTAAACAAAGAGAGATATCAAAGACTTGTGGGACGTCTCATCTATCTGTGCCATACAAGACCCGATATAACGTATGCTGTGAGTGTGGTAAGTAGATACATGCATGACCCGAGGAGTGACCACATGGATGCTGTCTATAGAATCTTGAGGTATTTAAAAGGGAATCCAGGCAAAGGGTTGATGTTCAAGAGCAATGGACATCTGAATATGGAAGGTTACTGTGATGCTGATTGGGGGAGCTGTCTCGATGATAGAAGATCTATTTTAGGCTATTATGTGTTTGTTGGTGGTAATCTGGTGAGTTGGAGAAGTAAAAAACAACCAGTGGTATCATGTTCTACTGCAGAAGCGGAGTACAGAGCTATGTCACAAAGCCTATGTGAGCTATTGTGGGTAAGAAATCTTCGGTCAGAATTGAAAATCATAGAGGATGACTCTATGAAGCTTTGGTGTGATAACAAATCAGCTATTAATATTGCCAACAACCCAGTTCAACATGATCGAACAAAGCATGTGGAGATCGATCATTTCTTCGTTAGAGAAAAGATTGATGAAGGAATCTTAAGCCTAGGGTTTGTAACCTCTGAAAAACAAATTGCTGATTGTCTAACAAAAGGGTTAAGTGTGAAAGATTGTGTAACTTCATGTAACAAGATGGGCATGATAGATATGCATTGCCCATCTTGAGGGGGAGTGTTGATATATGGGTGTGTTTGTAACACTAAGTTACTAGAGGGACTAAAATGTAAATATGTATTGTGATAAGGAAATGAACCGGGGGAGTCGAACTCTCCTAAGATGGTTTTTGCTTCCAGAAACGTCAACATCTTCCTTCGAGTGTTCTTGCGAGGAATGAAAGTTGGTGTGTGTGTGTGTTTCTTGTGGAAACTGCAGCGGCGACAGAGAGCGAGAGTGACGACTGATATACGGCCTATGTGTGTAACCGCAATGAAGAACTGGAACTGCACACGCGCGCAGGGATGGGGTTACTTTGTTTGTGCAATGCACGGTTGCTACTAGTAGTATATACTAGTTGTATACTTGTGTATGTGCAATATATAAAATAATCCAATAATCCAGTCAAGGGAATTTCTAGCTAGGGCAGTTGTATGTGTTAATGTGGATGGAGGGGCCTCTCGCTTCCTTTCTCATTCCTCCTCTTGCACAGAACAAACAAAGAGTCAGAGTGGAGAGGCAGATCGAGGCACACGGATATATGCGCGGAACGGTTGCTGCCTTGACTCTGCTGCCTTTCCATGGCTGTTGGGTGCTGTTTTTTATAGGCCCCATGGCATCTATGGACATGCTATTTCCGGCGTCCCGGCCGGATAAGATGAGCTAGCTATTGGCAACGTGGACGATGATGGATGCTTCAATGGCGCACAGCCGCTCAATCGGAGGCTTATTTATGCATGCAGGTACTGGTAGTGGTAGGTTCCGTGACTAACATGTGGGCCATACACATAACCCCATAGGATATATCTCATGCATGCATGTTGTTTAATTATTTCCCACGTACACGTGACTATTTTAGGACCTTCCAAGTGTCTAGACCACATTTGATCTTTTCAGCAATCCAATTATAAACCCTAGCTTCCATATCATCTCATGTCCTCTCTGGCCCTTATACCAGATAGACTTGCTTCGCCCGATGACCAGACCACCTTCTATTTCTACTATGCTTAGACTTCCTTGATCTAGCGCCTCTTCGCACCCCTCCTACCGCATTGCCACCTCTGTTGGCTTCTTCCCAACCACCATCCATTCCATCTCGCTCCACTCCCTTGATCCCGAGCAAACCATAACAATTCACCCTCTCCTCCTGCATTACCTATTGCTCCAATGCAGCCACAACAACAGTGGAAATGACCACCTTCAATTCCTCTTCTCCCATCACCTAAACTCTCTTATGATGACACAGGTGTGGCGGTGCAAGCACACATCACTAGCTATTACCAAATTCATTTTCTGATTTGGTCAAAACCTACCATCACTGCTAATTAGGAATGCCTGCTTTTGTTCATAAATTATAAAAAGAAATGACCCCGTCGATGGGACCTGCTAAGCCCATCGATCAGGCCTGCTAAGCCCATCTACGAACATGTGGTCACTCACTAGATGCGCCTTCACCAGATCCGTAGCAAGGGGTAGGTGGCGCCATGGAATCAATGTCATCATCGTCGGATCCCCCCTATTTGGAGTGCCACTGCCCACTGTTTGTCTAGATGTGCCACCGCCAGATGCTGTGGGGCGAGCCCATGGGCGCTGCTATGCACCTCCACCCCGCGAGCGCTACCCTAGGGCTCACCGTCGCACTTGTGCTGCATCGTCACCCCCAGGAGTTAAACAATATCTTGAATAGTCAGTGAAGAAAAGTGGTTGTATCTTCTACTCACCAGATTTTCAATGCCAAATGAGACTAAAATGATACTACTATAGGAATCTCTCATCCATGTTGCCTGTCATCTACTCCCTCCGTCCTGATATATAGTGCGTTGTTGCTATTTTGGGACAAAATAATAGAGAGAACGATAGACGCATGTACTCCTCGCTTATCTTCCTAATATGTTGAAATTTGATTTAATTTGCATAATTGTGGTAGAACCTCCTAAATCATATGGCCCACACACATGATTATTGTCTAAACAGACTCCAAATAACCATGACTGTGTTCCATACGACTTAAAAAGTCTGTCGGGTAAATCCCGAATCATCCACGATTCTCCGAGCAGGATCAATCGTTGTAGAGAGACATTGCAGTATTACAACAGTTTGATATAAATAATATACCATGGAGTAAAACAGCGGAAGACTTACAATAACATAAGTTTACAAACCTTTGAGTTTCAAATATTTACAACCATAAGCTTAGATAGTACAAACCATAATAGTAGTAGGGTAGCAGTAGATAACTTTATTACAATACCAAACGAAAAGCTCTGCCCAAGAGCTAAACACCTTACTCGTCGTCGCTTTCCTCGACGACTGTCATGTAGCAGGATGCAAAGCATTCCTGCTCATGAGGCTCACCTGCAACAAGGGTTCAACAAAACCCTGAGTACAAAAGTACTCAACAAGACTGACCCGACAAAAAAGAGGGGTGGAGACTCAAGATGCAGGCTAGAGGGACAAGGTAAGGCTTGTAAGAGATAAGAAATTTTGCGGAAAGGCTTAACAGAAAGTAAAGTTTGCTTGGACTAGCTCCAATTATCATCCAACTTCATTATTAAACCTTAATCTTTGTTCAAGTTGTTACTACGATGATGAACACCGATGGAGTCTTCTTCTCCGAGAAGCAACGGCGATTCAAATCCATTTTCATACCCAGCTGGGACCTAGGTCACAGGAATACCGGAGACTTTAACTCCGATGCACCCCAGATGAACCGATATACCAGGATAACAACCGCATCCATATATCACCACATAATACACGTGAGCTCTTCGGCCCAGCGTACCGAGATACGTGGGAACTTAAACCCCACAGTAAAACACACTATGACATAGATGGGATCTCTGGCCCCACGCTAGGTCACTCCATGATATACACGGCTCCAACCATCCTTATATCACTTCATGCATGTGGATTTCTAAATTCTCGATGTCACCAGTTCACCAACGGACGGGACCTAGGGCATCAACAGACGGAAACACTACAGAGGGACTCCATTCCCAGTGCAAGTTCGCCGTCCAGACTCGATTTATTACTAATATCAAGATTCCAACAAGAAAACCAATCTCATCTTTTTCATTCTTTTGCCTTTGAACATTTAAGTAAATAAGCAGGGCTAAGCGTTACTACTTATCTTCCCAAGCAGGTAACAAGGAATAAGGAAATAAGACAGGTAATGCAATTGGTGGGTTTTCACTCAACTCCTATTACTTAATGCAACATATCATAGCTGAAGCGGTAAAACTTTTATAAATAGAATAGGGTTTGAATGCATCCGGGGCTTGCCTTGATGTTCGGGGTAGACGAAACTCTGGATCAACTCCCGATTCTTGAATCTACTCTTCCTTCAGATCTGGGCGACAACGTTAACTCTCCGTTAACGGAAACTATTCGATAATTAATATGCTTCAACATGATGGAATAGTAAACATGATGCTCGATGGATGCATGATTAGATTAAGGGCTTGAGTACAACTTTTCTTCACGATAAAGTTGCAAACCAACAAAACTTCGTTTATAAAACTCATTAGGGTTAACTACGCTATTTAAGGAATTAATTAAACACATAAAATAACGTTAATTAAGCCCTAATGACATGATTAAGATAAGCGCAAACAATTAATTAAAGTGTCAAAGGTCATTAAGGTTAATGACCCAAGGTCATCAATGAATCCCAAAGTCAAACAAATCCTATAATGATTAAACTTAACTAAAGGGGTTAATTAATTATTTAAAAGCATTAAATAAAGGCATAAAAATTAAAGTTATCAAATTAAACTCAAATTTTTATTTTAGAAAGCTCTTAGCCTAATTAGATGGCAAAATAAATTTCAGAATTAAAAACCAATTATTTTATTTATTAAAAATCATTGAAGGTCCATTTTTCAATTAAAAGGGCTAATTTTAACATATGCAAAAATTACTCAAATTTGATATTTCATATTTTTTCTAGGTAGATGACATCATAAAGAACACTCACAAAAATTTTTAGAATTTTTGGAGCTATATATGAATTACTATGATTTTTCAAAGAAAATAGCATTTAAATCATTTTCTGAAAATAGAAAAAGAAAATCGGCAAAGTACTCCCGCGCTGACCGACGGTCCGCCGACGGTTGGCCGGCGATTACTCACCGTCGGCAAGGTCTCCGACGACCGGACTTGGACCACTGGACTCAGCTTGGCACGGGGAGTCGATTGAGGTGGCTAACGGCACGGCGGCGCGGCGGCGGCACCCACGCCGACGGCCATGGCGGCGCGGCGGAGCTAGGGCGCGACGGCGAAGCTCACCGGAGCGGTTTCCAGCGACGGCGAGCACTCGGGCGTACGCAGGGCACTCAGGCGAACTTTATTTGGCAACTAAATGGCACCGTCCCCTGGTCCCTGGGCAAAGCGGCAACGCGCGCGGCGGAGCGGCATGGCCGTGCCGACGGCGAGCCACGGTGACCGGCGGCTACGACATGGCAAAGACGAAATTGATGGCACAGACAGATGCAGGAGCTCACCACGGCGCTGGTGCGCACGTTAATGAAGGCTCGGAGCGGCTGGGTTGAGCGGCGGACGTCCGCAGTGATGGCGGCGGCAGCGCTCCGATGGCAAGGTCGGTGTCACCGGCGTTCCTATGGAGCATCAAGCCGGCCAAGGTGCGCATAAGATGCAGGATAGCATGGAGAGTATGGTAGCGAGGTTAAAGGTGATATATATTCACCCTGTGCGGCGGTCGGCGGCAAAAACGCTCGCGGCGGCTCGGCGACCGGCCGTGGAGAAGCCGACGGCGCGCGGGCAGCTCAAGCGGCAAGAGCGAACACTGACTGGCTCGGAAGAAACGTCAGGTCAAGGCAGAGCTTTGGGCAGGAGCAATTGAGCAGTGGTGAAGCGTCGGCGGCGAATTTGAGCGGCGGAGTGAGGTCGTCGGCGACGGCGGCGGGGAGAAAAAGAAGAACTCGGCCACGGCGGGCCTATTTATAGGACGGAGGCGACGTCTGGACGGGCGGCACGACGAAGATGAACCTTCGCGCGTCCAGGAGAGCGCTGGTGGTCGAGCAGGTGTGGCGGTGGATGGCGGCGCGCGTTGAGAAGCCGGCGATGGCGGCCGACGATAGGTTTCGGTACTGTTCGCAGAAATTACAGAAATGCCATTCATTTCAAAGTACAAATTACTCCAAAATTTGTATAAGAACATGAAAATCTCCAAAAATATCATTTGCATAACTTTTCAAGAGCTACACTTTTTCTTTAACTGGCATCCTCAAATTATGTCTGGATTTTGAAATTTGAATTCAAATTCAAAAAGGGGATAAAACCCTAGAAATAAACATTTGAAATTACTTTTGATTTTTCAATAAAACTTGAAAATCTTCAAAACTATGAAATGTTTAACACTCCAAACAAAACCTTTTTCATTTACAAAATTTTCCAAAATTATGCATAATTTTTGAATTATGGTTTTAAAATCAAAAGGGGACAAATGCTAGAAAACTGTATTTTCAAATTCATTTGAAATTTCTTTTGGAAACTTGAAAAACTTTATATACCAACTTTTTAGATCTTGTCAAGATCTACAAATTGTCTTTTTATAGTATCCCCAAATTCCTTATAGATTTTGAATTAGAGAAAAGGGGGTAAAACTAAGTTTTGAAATAAAGGGTTTTTGAAATAGAATTTAAACTCAATTTGGTTTTGTAACTTAATTGGTTGGTTATTAGTGATCACAAACATCATCCAAGGAAATTTTTAGGTCATTGACCCAATGACACCCTTGGTTGACCAAGTTGACTTTTAAAAAACCTTTTATAGCATTTCCAATTTGAATTTAGATTTGAATTGCCAGACTTAGAAGTAGGCTTTGGAATCCAAATTCAACTTCAAATATAGAAATCATTTTTAGGGTTGGACTTAGACTTATACACTATGCTTGACACTAGTGTAAACACAGTTTACACGTCAAGTACATAGAGTATAAACCAAGCATTTGCGATGACATTCGAAAGTAGGGTTTTATTATTTCATGTGACAAAGCATTCCAGAAACACAATCAACCTATGAAATATAAACTTGTTTTAGTTAATGCACATTAAGATTGACTTAAACATGAATGCTTTGCAGTGCATATGATGACATGGCATGTTTTAGTTAATATAACACCAGAGGTGTTACAATAATTAAAGGATAAGGTCGGACAAAAAAACTCGTAACTCGCTAGCTCGCTCGACTCGCTCGTTAGTGGCTCGGCTCGAGCTCGGCTCGGTTTATAATGAGCCAGCTCGTTTTATAACAAGCCAGCTCGTTATGGCTCGCGAGCCATAACGAGCCAAGATATGTAACATATATTGTATGAATCAATGAAATCAATCAAATGATAGACTATGCTCATAAATGATAGCATACTTACATTTTTTATTATAAAATTCATATATATTTTACTTATTTCATTTTAAATATGCATGTAATGTGTTTTTTTGCGGATTTGCGGATAAAATCTCTAAGTATATGTTTTTATACTCTGGCTCGTGAGCCAAACGAGCTAGCTCGAGCTACTAACGAGCTGAGACGAGCTAGCTTTCTGGCTCATTAGTGTAACGAGCTATAACGAGCCGAGTCATAATGAGCCGAGCTATAACGAGCCGAGCCACTAACGAGATGAGATGGCTCGATATCCAGCCTTATTAAAGGATAAACTCTTAGCCTTCTTATATAAAATAGGCAAGAAAATGATTTACTTTCTATATAAAAAATAACCATGCACTTTAATTTAAGTAAACATTATCTTCTTGTTCCCCGGATGCACTATATTGTAAAAAAATTTTAAAAGCCAGAATGCCCTATAATACAGGACGGAGGGAGTAACTCTTATCCATGTCTATTATCCAACCAACAATTTCCAAAAAAAAGGGATACTCACAATTTTCATGTTCGCTCCTACTGATCCCTCTGCTCAAATGTAAGGACTTCTAGGATTTATTGAGAAATTAAGGAAAGAAAAGTCATCCACATCAAGAGAGAAATACTACTCTTTTTTTTCTAAAATATAATAAGTTCCTTCAAGCAATTTTTGGACATATTATGGTTACAACAAATGATTACTATATCTGGACTAGTGATATATATATATATATTAATGGTAGGTATGGATGTGAATGTTGCCTTTTAAAGGGTTTCTATTATATGACAACTTCATATATGTAAATATCGATGCAAAACATGGCAATTGTAAGGATAATTTCAATGGCGATACACTAGCTATATTGCATCAACAAGAAATTAAATAAATTGGCTCCTAAAACCAAGGAGCTAAATAGAGCTACCAACATCCACACTCTCCCTACCATGTAGACGATCCATGCCAATTTTTTGGACAGTATATATTTTTCTAGTGTATATGACAGATTCGCCGTTTAGCAGTCATTATTTGCCCTTTTTTCTTTTCTCCGGTTTGTAATGTTCTCTTCTTGTTTTAGTCGTGTGTGAGGTTTCTTTTCAGTTTTCTTTTTCTTAATGAAAATTCGTTCACCATGTTATTGCGATTTCTCAAGGAATAACATGTTTTCCATCCTTAATTACTTCGTAGAGGCATGTGGGTGATTTTTCACTCGTGAATTAGGTGACATTTGCTTTGATTAATTCATTTTGTATTGGCTGACATCCTTTTCGTCTCACTCGAGAACACACTCCTCTGTTTGACCACATGTTTCACTAGTAATGGAAAGTGACAACACTACACTAAAGCGTATACACTGCAAATGATGGATCAATGTAAAATTTACAACAGCTCAATTGGTTGGGGTGAGAGGTGTGATCATGCACCCAGCCAACTAAGTTCAAGTCCTCTCTTGGACAGAATTTTGAGTGCCTATTTCTCTTCTTAATGAAAAACCACCTACGAGTTGTTTGGTTCCTATACAGTAACGCAAACGTAAAGGCCAGCTAGTTCAAATCTGTTCCCGCCGGTAACATCTGCAGTTCAATTTCATTTAAGTTTGCGTTTCCATTGGTAGAACCAAACAGCTCACTAGTTCCTCCTAGGTGGGATCCTTTTTTTTTTTTCTATGCATGTTGAGTTATATGCTAGCTGGACTGGTCTCCAACTTGCGTTTTTTCCTGCGAGACAAACATAACATACCTTAATGTTAGAACATTGTAGAAAGAAATGCGCAACTAGCTGGAAGTCTGGAACGAAAAGCAAGGAGTCAGGACATCCACCTTCTCTGAAAATGGTTTTGCATCGGCTTAACAATATCGCCATTGTGCTTGCTACCTTTCTCTCCCTCCTCTTGATGATCATGCTCAAGTGAACCGTCTGTTGGACAACCTAGAGACTGAGCATGGGGGAGGACACAACAGATAGCAAGATGTCAGTCCGATACACCAATTATGCTTTTTTATGTGTCGCACTATTTTTATCCAGATGGAGTGGATGGAAAGCGAGGTATGTTTCAGGCTGAATTTGACAGACATCAGAAGCATATTGATTGTAACTAATAGAAAGGATTTGAAACTTACAGTTCTCGTGTTTAAATCTTTGCCTGCGGCCGGTTCTCTCACTTCCTCATGGGTCTGAAGAATCGAGTTGTCTTCAGCAACTGGACAAATTTTACAGAGCTGGAAGAACAGATTAGCTGGATCAGGTAAGTAGAACTTTAATATGACAAGACATGTGAAAGCAATGGGTTTACTAACATTTATGCACTAAGCAAGGTAGTCAGCATCTCTAATGCGCATCACATGCTAAATTTGGATTACCTGCTTGATAATTCGGTCTATCATCTCATTCAGAGTAAAAAGTACATAGGATCTTGGCCCAAGGATTGTCAGGCAGTACTTCTCAAAGTTGGAACTGTTAGTAGAGCCCGTTATTAGGTTAAAGAGCTCCTGCTTAAACCTACAGCAATCAACAGAAAAAGAAAAGTGAAGTTTGAACCAACTGTTACATTACAAGTCATGAATAATTCTGCTCAGATGCATAAGGTAACAATCCTGGACATTACCCTGCATATAAATCACATGTGTGTGAATGCCTTTTGGAAGCTTCTGCCGAAAGATTCTTTGCTACTAATAGCCTCTCATACAAAATCTGTAATAGAGGAATAACAAATAAATTCTAGTGTCAACAATTATAAAGGTTGGACAGTACACAAAATATGGTGCTGCACAGTGCAGATTTCTTCTAGCACAATCTTTATCCCTTCATAACATAGACACAAGTATTGGCATTGAGCTTGCCAACACAAATAAAATCATGGTCTATTTAACAGGATAAATGCTGAAATACCTGGTGAAGCCTTAAGAGCACAGCCAGAGAACAACAAGGTATGCTGCCTTTCACATCATACAGTTCAGCTGCTCTTTTGGAATATGCTGAACTGCCCATTTCAATGTTGCTTTCTCTTGATTCATAGTGCACTTCAGATTTATTACTGTGGTCACAATTACTATGGCCTGGGCACTGAGAACTCAACCCAGCCCCTCTGGGAGCAGCAACATCACAACTTGCTGCTCTGTTCTTATGTCCAAGCATGGATCCAAACTGGATGTTTCCTACATCAGGTATGAACTCACCATCCTCAATCTCAGTCTGGCAAGCATCAAGTATAGAAGCAGACTTATTGGACGTATTTAGAAGATATACACCTCTCTGAAATGAAAAGTAACAGAAACCAGGTTATCTTTACTCCACAAGTGTAGTGAAGTGTCCCTATGGGGTAAAAATTTATTCTGCGTGTTTGAAATTCAACTGAATCTGAAAGAACATAATATTATACATACATATACATGCACATACCTTTGAAGATAAAGTAAAATTATTAGCAAGCGAAGAATCAGGGATACTCCTGAGAAAAGTTTTGCTGAGACCACAATGTTCACAAACTTCTTCTGGAGCTACGGTGCCATTCGATTCTTGTAATTGACAATTAATAGAAACAAATAGCATAACTAATGTTCTCCAAATCATCATCAGCTTTTGTTCAGAAGGACAACTTTTGCATGCATAACGAACTATCCTGTCTATGTCCTTGTGGATATGGAGATTAATATCTTTAAATACATTTTCCGAGATCAAAGTTGATTGAATATTGCAAGCCGAAAGATGTTTATCCTCATTGTTCAGCCTTGCCATGTTGATTTCTCTAGCTTCAGCAAGCAACGCTGCAATTGAAATGCAGATGAGAACATTGAATATTTAAAATATGTAAAATTTCAATGTAACTCAGATTCAGCATAATGTAATACTAATCATATGTGTCATTTTGAGTTGTTGGAAATTGACAATACCTTTTGGGCTGATCCTCCTTTTGTCCAATTGTTTGAAGGAGGAGCTGCGATGATCAAGTGATCTGTAGTAATTATTGGCAATAATATTTGAGCATGCTTTATTCAAAGATGATTGTGCCTCTTTCAAATCTTCTATCTTCTGGTTTAAACGAGACTGTAGAATAACAAGAGCTATACTGGTATCAATTTTCTCCGACAGAGCATCAAGCATGTCAAGGCCGTGTTCATCATATAATTGTTCAATGCATCTCCTATGTAAGGCTTTGCACAGAAAAAAACAAAGGAAAAGAAGCAACAGTTAGTCAATTTGAAGAAAAAACTTGACTCCAAATATTCTGCATGATATAACACTCTTACGAGTTAGATGATCTTGAATTTTCATATCTTTGTCAACATAGTCTTGCAGATTTCTGATAAAGTCAGCAGTTGCTGTGTAGCGTTGCAAAAGCATGTCACTCTCAAACCTAATAAAAAAATAACACCATTATGTAAAGAGGGGACATCATAAGACCATGGCCATTCACTATTCCGGTGAGCAAGCAAAATATCACCTATATCAAATAGTTGGTAAAAGACACCGAAGCAGATGTGGTTACTTACATGTCGTCTTCACATTTGAAAATATTTTCTTCATAATGATTTTTAGTTCTGAACTTAAAGCAGTCCTCACTCCCTGAGGTAGAAGAAACCAACCTGTCATTAAATACGAACCGTCCCAGCTCAGTGCGGTAGCTTGTTTTTAGAGTTAAGCACTGCAATGAGAATGATCAAGTAAGAATTGGTTATCAATGGGTTGAAATGGGGAGATGGGAATAGTATGAACTTATAGGAATTTACATTCTTTGGTAATAGAGAGTAGCTAGTAGAGTAGCGTGTGAACATATCCGGGTTCACTTTTGGGGGTAGTTCATTTTCTCTTGACGGACTCCAGCATGGTAAGGGATCAATCTTGTCTCCATCATTCTCTTCTGCATGAAGTGATTCTCCATTACCTATCAGAGATAAGCAAACAGAGTTTCAATGCAACGGGTATGCTTATAAGTGAAAGCTACACAAAGCATTAAGTTTCTAGTACAACCTATGATTCTATTGACACACTAGAACATATATGTATGCCCCTGCCTTCAGAAAACACATTAAAAAAATTCTAGGAAATATTCGTTGTCCGAGATTAGCATGTCCTATTTATTGGATTTATTAGAAATCAGGGATGCAAATCAAAATTTTAACACATGAGAAAACTGGCACACCCCTTGTAGATGTTTGCAAAAACGGAGATGCAAAGGAGTACCTGTTGCTTCGTTACCATCCAAGCTATGATTTTCATCTGGAGTAATTAGGCATAAAACCTGCTGCATAGGAAAAATTAGAAATTGGTGATATCATCCAAGCTCAGAAGAATAGAAAAATGATACAGTTTGTTAAGGAAAAAAAGAGTTTTATGTTTCCGTTGGTTGGTGAACAGCACATCAATACATGAAAAAAAAAGAATCTATGAGCCCTGGGGGCTTCCGATATGAGCCCCATGTGGTTTGGAACACATAGCAAATAGTGAGAGATGCAATGAATTACCTTGTTAATACTAATATTTGGACTTATGCAAGGTTGCTCGTTCGATCGAGGTGGAGACAGATAAGTTTCAAAGGTTTGAAATAGTTCTGGACAATGGCGCAAATATTTCTTTACCTACAAGAAAAATGGATGTAAAATGATTGTCCAATTGTTCTCAACAAACCACCAAAAAAAATCAAACAAACACCTTTAGGCAAGTCTCTTGACTAGTGATCTTTTTTGTCATCGTCTCAGACAAGGTGACCAAAAAGTCTGAGTATTCTTCAGTAGATAATGCATCCTGCAAACACAAAGTGAGTGATCTTCATTAGATAATGAATCCTACAAACACAAAGTAATAAAATTGTGCATCAAGTAAAAACAGCCATTGACACCAAGCCATAATAACTCAAACAAGGAGTACATCACCTTCACTTTGTTCATGAAAGAGCGTGCATGGCGTAAAGAACGGGGGTCATCCTGGGAGGGATCACCCGCTTCGACGAGGTGACGGAAGCCTTCTAGGACACGAGTTTGGCCAGCAAACACTTGAGATAAGATTTCTTCGCACTTTTGCACTGTGATTCCACCTTCAGGATTTGAACTGCAGCAGAAGAGAAGAACATATGTAACCAGGAACAAAAAAAAAAAAAAAAAGATGGCTCGGAGAGTGCAGGTATACCATACGCCTATACCTTTGTTCAACAATCTCCCGTGCTGCCCTGACGAGCTCCTTGTAAGCATTCTCGCTCAGTTTGGCCTTAGCAAACATGAGGAACCCCACAACCTCCTGACCATGCGTCTCAAGCAGCCTATTGAGCCATTCTTCAGCATCGGCTTCCTCCATCGTCGTCAGGCGACCTACCGCTGAAGCAAATACGCAAACACCTGCGCTGCACAAAAATCCAGATTAGCGCGGTAAGGTCGACGAGCACTACACCGTCGTCTATACTTTCTTCCGTCCCCTATTTGCACCCCGTGGCGGCGATCCAGTAGAATTATTCCAGTTCTTGGCGCCGTGACAGCTGCACGGATTCAACGCGGTGAACCTGAAGCGCGCTTCCTATTCCACCCGTGACGAAGACACGAGCGCCAGCCAAATCGCTACCCGGCGCTTCCGATTCTACTTGTGACGCCACGAGCCGGCCGGCCGTTCGCGTGCGCTGGGAGAGATGGATAGAGGTAGGAGACGACGAACCTACCTTGTATTTCGGCGAGAAGAGGCGACGCGGCTTGGATATGGCGCAGAGGACGCAGGAAAGCGGTGGAGCCCTTCCTAGGGCAGGAATCCAGAGTCCAAAACCACCGGCACGGCGGCACCGGCCGGCGATGGCGCGACGGCAGAGGGAAGGGAGGGAGGAACTAGGAAGCGCCCGAGCGAATTCCGCATTTAAGCGCACGAGTTATGTGGGCCGGATCTGATTGATTTACCGATTCCTAATAGAATTCAGAGAGGACGCAGGCCCCATGGGCCTGCCGCGCAAGGCCCATCTCAAACCCCAGTTAGGGCCCAGCCCATCTCAAACCCCGTCCGCCGGCTGCCATTTCGTCTCCCTTTCGCCCCCCGCGCTCGTGGCGCTGGCCGGCTGGCGCAACTGGGCGACCGCCGCCGCCGCCCAATGCCAGGTGCCTAGGCCGTCCGTCCGCGCCGCTCGGAAGTCCATCCATCCCTGCCGCTCGGAGCATCATCCACCTCCACCCCTAAGCGACGCCCAGCCACCGCCCTAAGCGCCGCCGGGTCGCCTCCCTCCGCGCCGCCTGGAGTGCCGTCCGCCCTAAGCGACGCCCGACCCACGGAGCGCCGTCCAACTGCAGCAGTCCGCCGCGACGGCCCCCATCCAAGCACAGGCGGAGGAACGCCCTCCAGACCCAAGGTGAGGCACACGCCATTTCTGAGATCTTTTTTTTTTTT
>CM041639.1:47238159-47437808 GCA_023333625.1 Bothriochloa decipiens
ATCTTCTTATAGTAATCTTTCCTCTTGAGGAACCTGTTAAGGTCATCGATGATGGACTGCTTGAGCTTGTGGTCCATGGCCAGCGTGTCGAATGTAGATGGGTGGTGGAGTTCAATTGCCGACCAATTGTCCCACTCAGTCATGTATATCATAAGAGTTCTCTCCTGGGCTTTAATGGCCTTGGCTGTGGCCAGAATGAATGGGAGGTATGATTTGAGGGCTTTGTCCTTGTGCTTCTTGTTGAAGGTCAACTCGAAAAACTGGGACTCGTTCTGACTGCTGTTGAGAGAGTCATTTGAGTTTTCTTTGCTGGCTAGGCACCACTTGAACTACGTGCCTTCATTTCCATCCAGCATCTTGTCGCCCTCATCCATGCTGACCATCATCTTGTCGTTCTCATCCATGCTGCTGACGCGCAGGCGCTGCTGGATGTCGGTGTTCATGCGCATGGCGAGGTAGGTCTTCACAGCGCTGTAGACAGGTCTTCACAGCGCTGTAGATGTAGTTGTTGACGAACCCATCATTCTTCTTCTCGATGATGATGGTGTGGTCTGATGTTGTGCGCGAGCGCAGCTAGCCGAAGCCGGAATAGAGCAGCTCGCGCAGCTCGGGCAGCACCACATCATTCACCACGCTACGCACCAGAATCATGGACGCGGCGACGGACGCCGCCGTGGTGAGGGCCTTCTTGTAGGACTCGAAGGCCTTGTCGTAGGACGCCATGGTGGTGAGTGAGTTCTTACTCTCGACTCGATCTTCTTGGCTATTCTTGTTCTTGGATCTTTGGTGTGGAAGGGTGAGGCTGGCTTCCTTTCTTGCTAAGGAAGGAGAATAGGAGGAGAATTTGGGTGCGGGCTGGGGATGGGTGGCTTTTGTAGGCGTGAGTGTGTTGGGAGGGGTCATGTGATGATGACTTGTCTGAAAGGAATAGATTATATCACTATGCTCCTCCAAAGAATACATTTTATGTTAGTATGCTCTTCCAACTCCTTGAGTGCGGTCTTGGTCAGAGAAGTGAAAATGGGCATCACATGCATTACCAGATGCCCAGACCTGTGTCCTACTGTGAATAATAAATCTCTCCTTTTTTTTAGTTACTGTAAATAATGGAGGATTTTAACATGCGTTTTGTTAATGAGGCATGAATAAGTACCTTCCTTTCTGTCAGCTTCTCTGGTTCCTTCCTGCCGTTGATTGTAAGCCCCAACTTTGAATAATATCCTACTGGATCTTATTCGGAGTTCACACACTGAAGACAAGCCATCAGGGTTCAGTAGAGATGAAATGAGACGACAAGTAGAAAAGAAATGAAAATAAAAGGCAGCATTTGATTTATTATATTTCCTTGGCATCCAAGCTTCCTTCTGAAACGGTAGCCTGCTGCTTTTTCCGCAGAGTGCTGTGCGCCGCAAGTTTCCTCGGTGAACTGAACTGGAACGGGAAGTGGGAGTGCCAGGAAGCTTCTCCCGGCGATCTCAGGTCCACGGTCCTCCAGGTCTCCGCTTGTTGATTCACACCACCAGATCCACGGCGCACCTGCTCAACCGGAGCGTGTGCTGGAATGGTAATGGCACGCGGTCCGTGCCGGACAAGGAGCCTTGCCTGACGTAGTTGATCGACGTCATCGCAATGAGATCAGAGTGTGGGATGCTAGGCTGGAAAGCTATTCCCTCAATCCCAAAATAAGGAGAATCAAGCTTGAAAATAGTATCAATATTTCTGGTTGATTTAATGATGTTTATTTGGTACCGTAAACATTAATTTGTTTTTGCATATATTTAATTAATTAATCAAACTTAAGATTGCTTAATTTTAGGACGGAGTGCGTAGATACGTCTTTCTCGGGAGAATTGCTTATTTGACCTTCTTTTGTTTAAAGTTCTCTATTTAATTCTAAAGTAAAAATTTATTTATTTGACCTTCCGTTAGATCCGTCAGAACGTCACCCACGAGAACCGACCGAGCTGGTCATCCGGATGGCTAGCCCAGCAGGTGTGCAGGCAGCCGGCGAGGGTTCGATTCGAATCGACTTTCGTCTCTCACTAGGGAATTTATTCTCGTTTTATTTGTAGAATCTCTTGTGTGGAGTCATAAAGAGAATGTGACGCATCCGTCGTCTACTGAGCTATGGATGGTCCTGATGATCTTAAGAAGGACGCGGTCTTCCAATCTATGTGTAGTAGTAGCGTCCGTCGTCTACGGAGCTATAGATGGTCCTGATAATCTACCCGCCTTAAGAGAATCTTGTCCTCGAGATTGGATGTTGCTTACTCAAACAACTGCGGATAAACTGCCTTTAAAGCATCCTCTGTTTCTCAAGTTGCCTCAGCCTCAGAGTAACGATTCTACTGCACCTTACACATCTTGATAACCCGGCTTCGGATAACCTTTTCTGCTGTGTCCAAGATCCTTACTGGAAATTCTTCATACGTGAGATCATCCTTAACAGTAAGTTCCTCCAAGGGTAAGTGCTCCTTCTCAGGTACACGCAAACACTTTTTAAGTTGCGACACATGGAACACATCATGCACACCAGCTAAACTCTCTGGCAATTCGAACTGATAAGCCACTTCACCACGTCTCTTTAAAACCTTAAAAGGACCAACATACCTTGGTGCTAGTTTCCCTTTCTGGTTAAACCTCTTCACACTTCTCATTGGAGACACCTTCAAGTACACGTAATCACCTTCCTTGAATATCAATTTCCTTCTCCGGGTATCTGCATAACTCTTCTGGCGAGATTGTGCTATCCTCAGATTTTTCCTAATAACTCGTACCTGTTCTTCTGCGGTTCTCAGAACATCTGTCCCAAACAATTGACTTTCCTCAGTCTGATTCCAAAACAATGGTGTCCTGCACTTACGCCCATACAAAGCTTCAAATGGTGTCATCTTGAGACTCTGTTGATAACTATTGTTGTATGAGAATTCTGCATAACACAAATTCTTATCCCAACTTGTACCATACTGTAATGCACAAGCTCTCAGCATGTCCTCCAAAATCTGATTAATTCTCTCAGTTTGTTCATCAGTTTGTGGGTGATATGCTGTACTAAAGTTCAACTTTGTTCCTAACGAACTATGCACTGCTTCCCAAAAATGAGATGTGAATTGAGTCTCTATCAGACACGGTCTTCTTTGGAACACCATGCAAACACGATCCTTTCCAAATACAGTGTAGCCAACTGAGGTCCAGTATAGGTGGTCTTCACCGGCAAAAAGTGAGCGACCTTAGTCAGTCGATCAATTATTACCCAGATGGAATCATAACCACTCTTAGTTCGAGGTAAACCGGTTATAAAGTCCATACCGACCTTTTCCCACTTCCATTCAGGTACCTTCATTGGCTGCAATAATCCAGCTGGTCTCTGATGTTCAGCTTTCACTCGTTGACAAGTATCACATAAAGCAACATACTCTGCTACATCCTTCTTCAAACCAATCCACCAGTACTTTTCCTTGAGATCCATATACATCTTAGTATTTCCAGGATGGATAGAATAAGCCGACTCATGTGCCTCACGCAGAATCATCTGACGAAGAGCTTTGACCTCTGAAACACATATCCGGTTACCATACCATAAGGTACCTTCTTCATCAATGCGGAACCCAGGTGCTTTCCCTTTTGCTAACTTCTTTGCTATATACTTGAGATCCTCATCTTCCAACTGACCTTTGTGAATCTCTTCTTCTAAGGTTGGTGTCACCTCTATCTCCATAGAAGTAGTAACAAGGGTGACGTTCAAATGAGCAAACTCTGCATACAACTCCTCAGCTTCAGGTGTCGTCCAAGGCTCATTAACGTGCTTCTTTCTGCTAAGTGCATCAGCCACGACATTTGCCTTCCCAGGATGGTAATACATATCAAAATCATAATCATTCAACAGTTCCAACCAACGACGTTGTCTCATGTTCAAGTCAGACTGGGTAAAGATGTACTTCAAACTCTTATGATCAGTGAAAATATCAGTCTTGTACCCAATCAGATAGTTTCGCCAAATCTTCAAAGCATGCACCACAGCTGCTAGTTCTAGATCATGAGTAGGATAATTAAGCTCATGTTTTCTCAATTGCCTTGAAGCATAAGCAACAACTCTACCTTCTTGCATAAGAACACACCCTAATCCCAAACGAGATGCATCACAGTAGATTGAGAACTTCTTGCTTAGATCGGGCAACACCAATACTGGAGCCGTTGTCAATCTCTTCTTGAATTCTTCAAAACTAGCTTGACACTTGTCGGACCACACAAACTTGGCATTCTTCTCTAGTAACGCTGTCAATGGCTTAGCAATCTTCGAGAATCCTTCAATGAATCTCCTGTAATAACCAGCCAATCCTAGAAAACTGCGAATCTCGCTAACATCTGTAGGCGGATTCCAATCCAACACATCCTTCACCTTGCTTGGATCAACTGCTATCCCTCCATTAGAAACAACATGGCCAAGGAAAGAGACTTCCTCTAACCAGAATTCACACTTGCTCTTCTTAGCATAAAGTTTGTGCTCTCTAAGCTTCTGCAAGACTAACCTCAAATGTTCTGCATGTTCTTCTTTGTTCTTTGAGAATACCAAGATATCATCAATGAAAACCACAACGAACTTATCCAGGTACTCCATAAACACCTTGTTCATCAGGTACATGAAGTAGACAGGTGCATTAGTCAGTCCAAAAGACATAACTGTATACTCATACAACCATATCTAGTAGTGAATGCCGTCTTCGGTATATCTGAATTCTGAATCTTCAACTGATGATAACCAGAGCGCAAATCAATCTTGGAGAACACACAAGCACCTCTCAACTGATCAAACAAGTCATCAATCCTGGGTAAAGGGTACTTGTTCTTGATGGTAACCTCATTGAAAGAACGATAACCAACGCACATTCGTTGAGTTCCATCTTTCTTATCAACAAAAATCACAGGAGAACCCCAAGGTGATGCACTAGGACGAATAAAACCTTTCTCTTCTAATTTCTTTAACTGTTTCTTAAGTTCTTCTAGTTCATTAACCCCCATTCTATATGGACGTTTAGCTATAGGTGCAGTGCCAGGTAATAACTTAATAATAAATTCAATATCACGGTCAGGTGGCATACCTGGCAATTCATCGGGGAACACATCCGGAAATTCCTCCATCACCTGATTATGAGGATCTGCATTATCATCAAGCTGGTTCAGGATAGCTGTAGGTGGTGCTTGCATTCTGACATCAACACTGATTCTATCTCCTTTTGGTGTAGTCAGGTCCACAACCCTCTCTTTACACTTTATCACAGCTTGGTGAGCTTCCATCCAATCCAATCCCAGAATTAAATCAATACCAGATGCATTCAACACTACAGGGTTTGCTAAAAAGTCTACCCCCCTTAAGAGGAGTTTAGCTAAGGGGCAGTAGTAAGAAGCTGGTATAGCACCCCCTGGTGAATTTACTACCATTTGGTTCTTCATGGCTACAACTGGTATGCTATGATTTCTAACAAATGCTTGCGAGACAAAGGAATGCGAAGCTCCAGAATCAAAAAGTATAGTAGCAGGGATAGAGTTGATGTTGAACGTACCCAGCATAACTTTTGATGCTTCTTGAGCCATCTCGGTGGACACATGATTCACTCTTCCATGATTGGCATAGGACTTCTGATTACCATTCTGCTGCTGAGGTGTATGTTGGTTTGATTTTCGGGGACAGCGATTAGCATAGTGCCTAGGCTCACCACAATGATAACACAACTGGGGAGTATTGGGACTACCATTAAGAGGCGTGTTGTTGGGCGCAGTAAGGCATGGAGTTTGATTTCCAGATTGCTGCGACGGCCATTGATTCCCTTACTGCTGGTAATTCCCATTCTTGCGCTGAGCATGCTGACCCTGGTATCTCTGGATGATGGGTCCCTAGAACCTCTGCTGAAAACCTTGATGAAAGTTAGAGCGAAAATGAGAATTATTTCCAAAGCCCTGTCCGTTCATCTTCCTCTTGTCCTGTGCCAGGCGTTCATTATCCAGCACAATAGCACTATTTACCAATTCTTCAAAGGTGTCGTACTTGTTGCCCTTCAGTTGCAACCTGAGCTCATAGTATATGCCATTCAGGAAATGACGCCTCTTATCAACGTCCCTTATAACTTCATGGGGAGCATAGCGAACCAACTCCTCAAACTTAGCATGGTACTCACTCATGGTCATAGAGCCCATCTTGAGATTCCTGAACTCTTCTGCCTTCTGTTCCTTTAACCCTTCAGGAACATGGTGAGCCAAGAAATCCTCTTTGAATCGCTCCCAGGTAATAGTAGGAGCATTATGAGGACGTGCAGCTTGGTATGACTCCCACCAAGTCTGAGCAGCTCCCTGGAGTTGTCCCGAAGCATACAACACTTTCTCAACATCATTGCACTGTGCAAGATTCAACTGCTTCTCCACAGCACGCAACCAATCTTCAGCATCCAGAGGGTTAGTAGTATGAGTAAACACAGGGGGATGGCCTTGCATAAAATCCCTGCGTTTATCCCTTGGTGATTGAGCATGTGGTAACCCTCCAGCTTGCATGGTCTGCACAAACTGGGTCATCGTCTGCATCAGCTGCATTTGAGCCTCTTTCATTTCCTCATTGGTAACATGTCCAGCACCACGGCCTCTAGCTCGGTTACCTCTTCCACCCCAAGCAGTCATCTGTATTCCAACCAAAAATCAAAGCTTAGAGAGTTTCAGGATACAAATCACTTATATAAAAATAAGGATTGCAAAACTAAAAATTTCTGGGCGAGCTTCAATTTCAGCAGTATAGAAAAACAGTCATATCTCAAGATCCAGATGTCAAAAATAGACATTCTATACATGGTTGGAAAGGTTAAGAAATTATCTACAACTTTCATTCAGACCATATTACCAGATTCTGTCATCTAAGTCATCGAATTAATCAAACAACAGAAACTATTCAGAAATTCCAGACAACACTGAACATCAGATTGCGGCATGCATAACTTCCAACTCAGAACTGATATCGACATGATTCTTGTGGGAATTGTTAGATAAAGAAGTCTCGTTTCACATAGAAAAATATCATACTCATTGGATAAACTAATTTTGAGACATAACTAAAATATCATAGGTTGCTCAGAAAACAGTAAGGATGGAGACAGGATAAACCAACCCAAACTTAATTTATTCAAACTTTACCCTTAATATACTTAACTAAGGAACTTGCGGACATGCCCACAAAGCTCCAGCACTCACACAAAAATTCAAATCATCCATATTACATAATCATAATTCATCAAGCACTCAAGGTTCACACACACTAGAATGACACGACTAACTTGACTCACGATACTAATAACGTGCCTATTATATAAGGGTTTTTAAGCTAAGGTCGAAGCTCATGGTCCAGCCGTTCATAAATCTTTGGTTGCCCAGTCATGGTTCTGAGCCTATCAATTTCTTTTTGCTTCTCCTTAAGCTTCTGCTCCAGCTGCTCCACCGTGCTTACCATGCGCTGATGCTTGAGCATCATGTCACATGCAAAGTGTGCCAATTCCCGTGACTCAGGTGGCAAATCTTGAGGACTCTTCATACCCCATCTATCCTCCATTCTATGGTCAGCGCGAGGCAAATAGCGAAACTCATCATCTCGCATATTCCCAAAGCGATGGCCACGGAGAGCAATCCAGGCTGTAAAAGCAGCACCCTCAATGCCATCCTCTTGAGTTGGGCTAGGACCAAGATGCTCATAAATCATCTCTATGTTGTAAGAGTTCTGCATCCCTCCTGAGGAACATATAGCCACATTTGTCTCCCAGTAAGTACCTTCCAATGGATGGGTGTGTTAGAAACAAGTGTACTGCACAGCAGGGTCCCAATCAGCATAATAGTCACGAAGAAGCTTCATGAGTCGTATATGCGATCTAGTGTTGCACTCCGGTACGCGAGAGATATTCACAGTCCATCCCATAGGAGCGTGCGGTCCGCCTCCTCCAGCAGAACCACCAGCAGACGGCGGTGAGGATTGACCATCATCTTGAACTGCTTCTAGCTCTTCTTCTTCAGAAGCTTCCATTGGTTCTTCTTCTTCAGCTTGAGGTGATGGAGGCACCGGGGTTGGTGATGGCGGAATAGCTTCCCTAGTCTCCAGGTGGGTGAACAGATCATGATACACAGCAGCAGTCATACGGCGAGTATAAGGAGGCATCTACAAGATTTAGACATGAGTTAGAGTGGAGTCAAGATTTTCTCAATAGATTAAGTATAAGAGCATAAAAATTGAGAAAATAACAAGGTTAAGTTAAGAAGCATGAAACTAGTGAAGCAAAGGAGACTAAGAACGACCATTCTATCTAGGCTTGCGTCCTACAGTCAACACAGTTCTGATACCAACTTGTCACACTCCACTTTTAAGGATAAAAGTAGAATGCATAAATATCCTTATATGCGCCCCAGGAACAGTCGCACATATAGGATGACAAATTACAAAGAGTATCATCACCCTATTTATTACATAGCGAACCAATATTTATTACAGAGTATTGCGCATAAACAATAAATTACTAAGATATCTTTATTGCGAAAGCTCCACACAGGGACACATCAACTGGTGAACACCAAGCCTAGTACTCATCGCGATAGCTCTCATTCCAACCTTCATCTGTTACCCATCCGGGATTTTTCAAAATTGAAAGTAAAGCAAGCGTACGTACACAACCGTACTCAACAAGCATAACATGGGTTAATGAGGCTCAAATAAGATGACACTGTTTGACTGCATTTAGATTTATAACTTAATCATATTAAAGCATAGCATCAAGGTAGTGATAATTCCCATATTCTCATGATCAAAACAACATTAACCAGTGTGTAGCAATAACGACATTAAGATGCACACATTAACAATTTGAGAACCATTATCTTTTGTAAATGTGTCAAGGCCGCCCTAACCGAAGGGCATGGACAATATATTGATTTAAACTCTGATCAGAGGTGTACACTTTCACTGTGAGTCATGTTTTGCAACTGAGTGGACTTATAACTTTCAAACCACCACAAAACATATAAAGCCTCCTATAGGTTCTTCTAACTAATCAGAGATATGGAAATACGTTGTGTGTAGAAACCCCCCTTCCAATATGGCACAATCCTTCCCGGCTATACTCATAAGGACAGAGGCAGTCCTATACCCTAACTTCTAGACCACTAACCAGCTAGAAAAGGGCCTACAAGTGACTAGAGCCAGAGCCATATAGCCCTCACAGCTGTACGGATTCTCCATGATAAATCATTTACAGACAAGAGTCCATGTTTGTTAAAAGTCATTATTTTCGTTGATAGCATAACATACATCAAGTTATAAGATCATGATCATTAGAGCACTAGCATCATAACTACCCAATGCAACCCCAAAAGGTTCAAGGAATTAGGATATCAAAGCTAGTTATAATCTCTAGGTCATCAAAGACACATGCATATGAATTGTTATTTATAGTGAATAGGTAACAAGAATGATCCATGCTATACTTGCCTTGATTCACAAAGTCATGCTGATCCTGCTGATCCTCAAAATAGCTTTGCTCAGCAAAAACCTCACCGTCTGAACTCGACATTAACATTCAACACCAGACAATCCAATCGAGTATACATACACGAAGCAAACAAAGAGCTATTAGATGAATAGTACATCAATGTCATCAAAACAGAATAAAAAGGTTATAAAACTATTTTACTCGCTTCTACGATCACACAGACGTCAAGTTCACCGAAATCGGAGTTATAACGGCGAAGATATGAATTTTCAAAGATTTCCTATAGATAAATAAATATTTTAAATATAGACTAAAAATATAAAGTTTCCAAAATACTTCAAAAGTAGCACCACTACGTATATTATGAAATTATAAATCTAACAAAATTTGAACGGACCAAATCGGAGTTAAAACGTGAAAGTTATAAGCCTTTAAAGATAATGGCAAAACTGTAAATAGCTGAAAACGAATTCTGAACTGAAAAGGAAAAATACGTTTTCCAGAGAAGAAAACGTATTCTAGAAGCTGTTACAAGGAAAATACGCTTTCCAGTGGACAAAGCGTATTATGGATCTGTTAAGCAGAAATTACGCTTTTCAAGTAGAGAAAACGTATTCTGTCGAAACCGCCAAAGATTCTTAACAGATTACACCAAAACCCAGGGGGTTTTCTGCAAAAGTGCCTCGCAAAGGGGTATCAACTGTTTCTGGCCGTCCGAATCAAAACCGACGGCGCAGATCGATCTGGCTAGTCGGCCTCGCCGGGGAAGACGACCGACACGGCGGCGACATCGCCGGCGACGAGAAAAACTCGCCAGCGTTCACACAGACCACGATTCCGGCTACTATTTACACCGTGGCTGGTACCAAACGAACGGGGAGCTCACACCGCACTCACCTGTGAGGTTAATGGAAGTCGGGGCGATGCGAGGACGGCGTGCAGCTCGGAGCGGCGGACGACGGCGAGCTGCGCACGAGAAGATCACGATTTAGATGAAATTGCACCCGAAGGATAGCACCAACGTGCGCAGGGGATCAAGGCGGAGCTTGCCAACCAGTTAATGGCGAGGATTACCCGTTGGTTGCGGCGAATTGCGAGCTCCGACGGCAAATTGGCGGCGGCTAGGGTTTCGGCGTCGGTGGCTCTGACTCGAAGCGAAGGCAGCTGACTTAGGGTTGAGTGCGGAGTTCGCGGACGCGACTTGACTCCTTAAATAACCCGAAGGCGTGGCTCGGGCGGCCGATCACGCGGGACGGCGTGGGTCGGACTCGCGTTCGTGGCCGAGTCGGAGAAGAAGAAGGTGGCGCGGGGTCCACCTGTCGGCGACAGCGAGAGAGGGAGGCGGACGCGCGGACGGACGGCGCGTCTTGATGGGCCTAGCATGCGGCCCAAGATGGAAGGCGACAGCGCGCGCGACTGTTGTCGGCCTTGCTGGGCCGGGGAAAGAGTGGGTCGCGCGGGGAGCGGAGCAGGCCGGCCGAGCGCGGGAGGAAGCGGGGCGAGCAGAGGCGGGGAAAAACAGGCCGTTGGGCCACTCGGGCTGAAATGGAGAGAGAGAGGAGGAGGGAAAGAAAATGAATTTTCTTTTATTCAAACCTTATTTCAAATGCATTTTGAAATATATTTTGAATTCAAATTCAAATTCAAATTTCACCACAATGCACCAGCATGAATGCTCAAGCATATTTCTACCATGATTCAACTCCCTTTTCGTAAAAATATTTATTTTGCCTATTTATTTATTCCCAAAAATTCATTTTGCCATTTTTGAATATATATAAAAAAATAGGGTGTTACAGACGCGGTCTTCCAATCTATGTGTAGTAGTAGGTCTTGTTTATACACGCGTGGTGTGTGTGGGGTGTGCGTGTGTTGTGTGGGCAGTGTTTGTGTATGAACCTATACTCAGATCAGATGCATAAAAAAAGTCACCCACTACATCACAAGCGATAAGACACATTTGTCCTTTGGCTCCCTTCACGGTTCACACCGGCCGACGCCCGTGACCCCGTCGTTCTCCTCTCGGCACCCCGACTTGAACATGAGGGGAAAAAAGCTCGGCCTCAATGGAGTGCTGTCCCCGACGGCAAGGAGGGGCCGCCCCCGCCGCCCACGCCGGCGGATCCGCCGCCCCTGGCAGTTGCTGCGGCGCCGTCTGCTCTGTGTCCGCCCGTTGGCTGCCACCGGCTAGGAGGCGCCGCCGCCGTGGTCGTGGCACGCGCTCGGCCACGACCAGGGGCAGGCGCTGCCTGGCGCGACAAGGACGGTCTGGCCGGAGCCTCCAGTGACCTTAGCCCCCAATCACTGGTGGGTATGGCTCCAGCCACTGGCGGGTTTGCCTCTAGGTTGGAGGCGCGTGCGGTGCCAGTGCCAGGTGAGGACGACGCCAGCAACCGTGGCCTTGGCACAGCGTTGCGGGCATCAGCCTGTCCGAGGCTGTTGCCGCTGGCGCCAAAGACGCCCGCCTTCGGAGCCTTGGCCTGCCTTGGAACGGCGCTCGTCGGAGCCGAAGCCGTTGCCGCCCTGCCCGGACGCCGTAGCCGAGCACTGCCGGAGCTGTTTTAGCACCTCGCCGCCGGCCACTGCGCTGGAGCCGAACATCGTCGGAGCCACCGTCACTCTGCTGCGCTCCCTCTCTGTTCCGCTCGACTCTGCTCTGTTTCCTGCGCCTCTGCTCCGCCGGGGCTGTGCTGTTTTGGATTGACGGAGCGTCAACTCTTCCTACTGTTTTGTTGGATTCAGGATGAATTACTACTGTTTTGTTGGATTTAGGAAGATTTGTTTTGGATGATTTTGATTTTGTACAAATATGATAAGAGGATCAATGTACAGATTTTTTTACCATCTTTCGAATATGCTACCCGTTGCTACAAAACTTTTGTTTTTTGTTTGAGGGAAAACTTTTTTAGTTACTACAATTGCTGCAGTGATTACTGTTTGCTCCCGAGTTTAGGGTTCATTATTTATTACAAAATGCATCACGCGTTCGCGCAGATGCCATGACCCAAGAGAGTAATACTTACTGCGATTTTAGAAAATAAGTAGTAGAACTTATTCCCAATGCGATTATAAAATAAAGAAAAAATGAGTAGCATGCCGGTACCTTTATTTTAACTTTTGCATGCGTTCCTTTCTCTTACGGTCATACGGTGACCATAACTCCCTTTCTTTAACCAGAACATGGCACGGCGTTGCCGCGTTAAAGTAGTCCTTTTTTTAATACGTAATATGTGTATTTTTATATTAAATGTGTAGTGTAATATGTTTTAAATAGTAAATTATTTATTTAGAATTTTTATTTAGTTTTGTTGATTTTTATCATATTTACTTACTAAAATACGATTGTATGTGGTCTGTGATATTATTTTTGGACGATGAAGTAGGGGTGTAAAATATTTTGGTAGGCTTTAGGGCGGTTCTAGTTTATTAGAAATTTTCTATAATTTTTCTTAAAAGGAAAAGTGCTTATTTCATTTTTCTGGGTACGTTTCTCGTGTACCCGTACTAATTTCTGTGTAAACAGTAAAGGTGCAAGATGAACAGTACACATGGAAAGCAATTTTTTGGTACGTTTCTCGGGTACCCGTAGCAATTCTCGCATAAACATTTGATAGACAGTGCTCACGAAAAGTGACTTTTGGAGTGAGTTCAACCCTCCGATCGTGATCCAACGATCCATATTTTTTTATGACGTGGCCTCATCCTCTGCGTGAAAGCGACGGCGTTTCAGTAGGTAAAAGATGCCTGCATGCAGGGCTTAACTCCGTTTTTAATATACTAGTAATTATACACGTGCGACACGCATGTGTCTATTGAACCAATCTTTATAATCAAACAATAATAATGTCAATGAATTTTTGGACAAGTCGACATATATCACATAAAAAATAAGTATAATTATCAAAATCATGATTCTGTTTTTTGAGTTGAGTTTATAATTGTATTTGGTTTATTTATATCTCTCAAAACAGTTATCATGGGAACATAGTAGTGAGATTATTGTTTTTGGCATAACTTCGCATTCACGGCCTTCTTTGCCATAGAAGCAATCACGGCTTCACATCTGCATCTAAGAAGCGCACCACTCCTCCAAATACGCAGAAGTGCTTCTCCTCCGGCTCTATCTGACACCAACTGTGTTGGCAGAGTCAGAGATGGAGTGCCACCAAAGCGTCAAAACTTAGTGCTCTTTGAAATCCCCCCACAACCGCAATCTCCTTTGTGAGAAGAAACCAAAACAATTAGATAGTGTCGGTCTTATATCTTCTTGATGTGCTAATGTACATGGGTTCCCTTTTGCATATGTAATCCATAATTAATTGTTAATGAGTTTTCTTGAGTAATATATAGAATACATACGGAGAATATGAGAAAATGCTATGGACCAAATCTGACCGGTTCACGAAGACAGGATGGTTGGAGTTAAAATGTTTTGTGTTTGAGCAAGTTTTTATTAAATAGTATTCACATTTCTGTCTCCAAACTAATTTCTTTTTCACCCCTTAACTTTGCAACTATTTGCACATATGTAAAGTTCTTTAATTTTGAAAATATCATGAAATTGACTAACCTTTTAGGAGAAGAGGTTTTCTTACCACTGAGTGCATTTTGTCTTAAAACCTCATCATATTATTTAATCCATCAAGGTGTAGATGTAATTGCATCAATGGAATATCATTCAAATAAAAAAAGAGCAGTGCACAAAATAACATTGAAAAGGCATCACATTTATTCCTTTTTAACTTATGCATCATAAAATTGACAATTAATAGTAATGGTTTTAACCACTGGTCTGTAACACCCTGGTGTTAAGCATGCATTATCTTGCATATCATGAGCATGATCATCTCATTTGCATAGTCATTTATTTACATGAAATGATAAAATCAAAATGTGCTTACCTTGATTTAAACTAGAGCTATGTGATAGGTTGATTGTTTGGGGTTGAGTGTTAAATGAAGTTTGTAGAGAAAATTATTTGGAGCAAAACTTATTTTTGGGATCATTTCATGAAAAGGCTTGGAAGTGGGTCAAAAATGTCAAAAACAGTTTATAAAAATGATTTTCTTTTAATTTCAAATCCCTATTTTTGAAATTCAAATTCTATGCAGAATTACGCTTTGATGTTTAAAAGTGAATTGTTCTACTCATCTAAAGGAACATTTCATCTTTTACAAGTTTCTTCAAATTCGGATTATTTTAAAAAATACGGAGAAAATCAAGTTCTGCACGAATCTTGGAGCAGTGGGACCCACCTGCCAGTCTCTTCTTCTTCCTCTCTTCTTCTTCCTCGCGACGTTGTCCGCGCCATCACCAGCCGTGTGGCGTTCGTACGCCGGGCCGTTGCCGCTGTCCGCTGTCCGCCCCGCCCGCGCTCGCCTGGCCCCACCGCTGGCCCACGCGCCCTCGGCCGACCCCGCATGCTCGCCACGCGCTCGCCGATGCCCGACGCCGCGCTCCGCCTGTCAGAGCCCGAGCGTCTGCTTCGAGGTGCCCAGACCGCGTCAACCTCTCCCTCGCTCACTTCTCCATCGCTAGACGCTCTCTCGCCCCTCCTTTCCCTCACCAGAGCCCGAGCGCGCCGCGGAGTCCGCCATTGCCGCCGCCGCGAGCTCGCAGCGCCACCGCACCGTAGCCTTGACACATTTTGTCCAGAGCTTGCCAGCAGCTTCGCCTCGACGCGAGCCACGTCCTGCGCACGATTCCTGCCCTCGAGCCCCAAGGTAGAGGCCGAATCGACCGTTCCCCTTTCGCCGGTCATGGCCGCCCGACCGCCACGCTGTCCGCCGTGGCCAGCAACCCCTTTCTCTATTCTTTAGGTTGCACATCGTGTTCGTCTGCCCGAGTAGAGTCAATTGGTGTAGCTTATGGGACCGATTAGGGTTCGAACCCGTCGGATTTGGCCGTCCGTCGTCGCGGGTTGCGCCGCCGCTCGCCGGCGTACGTCGCCGTCGTTGCTCTGACCGTCCATTTTTCTCTTTGTCTAGTCTATCTGAATCGCCTCGACCTCCTGTCGCTTTAGGGCTAGTCCGTGTATCCCGCCGTGACCGATTCCGGCGAGTTCACCGTCGACCCTCGCTGTCGTCCGCCGTCGTGCGTGGCCGCCGGTCAAAACCTCGCTCATAGCTTGCATCTTGTACATCAATGCGTTTGCGTTGACGAGCTGAGTCTTGTGGTAGCCGTAGCTCGGCCGGAGACCTCGCCGTCAGCGTGGAATCCCGGCGCCGACGACCTTTCCCCGCCGCGTGGACCGCGAGCATCATTTGTATTCTTTGTCGGACTTAAGTGCAAAGTAGTCAGATTCAGCGTGTTTCTTTTTAGGGCTCGGTTGTTTTCCAAAAAGTCCAGGGTTCCCGGTGCAAAACTGTTTTCTTTATCGGTTTTAAAGAAAATGAATTCCAGATTTTTGTAAAAGCTTTGAAAAATCATAACTTTCTCATTTTTAGTCCAAATGGGTTGGTTCAACTTGCAGTATTTTTTCTTTTGGGGAGATCTATGCATGAAAAATATGAAATGTGGATTTTGTGATACTTTTCTGTATAGATTTATTTATCTCTATTAATTGCTTTTATCTTAGAAAATGCATAAGTAATTCTCTGTTGCTCAGAAAAATATGAGACCAAGTTTGTTAGTCTTCTTATGTCATGCTCTATCTGTGAAAAATGTTATGGGGCTATGTCCTGTGGAAAATTTGCTCTGTCTAGTTATGGTGCCTATTTCCATTTGATGATAAATAATTCATAATAAATAATATATAAAGAATTTGTGCATGAAACTTTTTGGAGAATGTTTTTATGTCAATCTAGAGCTAATTATGTTCTGAGATCTGTTGTTTGACATATTCCTCAGTACAAAGTATTTTATGCCCCGTGATTTATGCTGCCTTGTCCTTTTTGTGTAGGATAAATTACTTACTGTTTTGACCTAAAATTTTTATGGTAGTCTACATTAGACATGCTTAAGCTCTTGTAATTTTTACAGAATTTTCTGAATAGTCTAAAGTCATGTTGCAGTTCTACCCTGATTTCTTTTAATAAGTAATAATGCTTTAAAGCTATCATTTCATGTGTGTAAAAATGCTTTTTATGATATTTGTGATGTGTGTGATCTGTCTTTGGTTTTGGTTCAGTAGAGGGTAGTATGCAAAACAATGGTTGTTTATAATTCCTTATAGCATGCGAGTAAATTATAATGCGAGGCTTGTTTAAGATTTGTCGGTAGAAGAGAATGCAGATGACATGTGCTTATCTTATATGTTTCAAAATCATATCCTTTATCTTAGCTAAGCATTCATTCACCATCACCATCAGCATTGTATTTCTATGTATACATGGTATTCATACGCACTATGCATCATACAGGATCATCAGAGCTCGAAACGGTAGTTCCCGGAGTACAAGGAGAGGAATGCCAACAGGAAGCCTTGGTACAAGGGATAGCAGCAGAAGAGGATCCCGAGGTTGATCTTTCCGAGTGTCCTGACCACCAGCCAAGCTCTTTCCTGAAAGGCAAGCCCCGGAGCATTCTCCCTATGATTTGCAAAATATCTAACTTGAGTCCTTTACTTGTTTGATGCATTAAGTTATAGGTGTTGTTTTATACCGTTGCTGCATTACTTATATTCCTTGCCACTGTTATACTTCAACCCTATTAGGTTCAGGTACGAATATTTGCTTAGCCCTGCTTAACTAGATCGGTAGAAGTCGGGTGATTTCCTGTCATCCGCGAGTTAAAGGTGGTGACTCAAAATGGTTGAATACATTGTTATCTTGGATAACCATGTGGAAATAAATCGAGACCGGGCGGGATTGGTGTTGAGACTGAACTGGAGTTTCGGTGAGGTTATCCCGAATGTGTCGAACTAGGACCCCGTCCGTTGTACGTCCTCAAGTCATATTGAATTTATGCCTCATATTTAGCTGGAAGGATAAGTCGTTCCGACCGCGAAGCCTAATTTTAATTTAGGCCGGGAGTCGACCTGCTGTACGCATCGGATTGGTGAAGATGGGGGACTTGTGTTACGCGGAGAGTAAGTCCGAGGTCAGGGTCGCCCTGAATAAGGCAGCCGGGCGGTTCCTGGATACGATGGTACCTGTTGATCCCGCGCTTTTTCCGAATTGAATGTCGATGATCTGTAGCTCACCGTGGCTGGTGAGTGTGGTTTGTGTGAGGAATACCCGCCAGCTGGTTAGTAATCGATTATAATCGCCATCGTTCCTGGACAGTGAACACTTGACTTGAGCAGCGGCATCGTAGTAAGAATTTGAACAAGAGATGAGATGGTTGAGCTGTTGAGATTGAAAGATACTCAACCGGAATTGGTTACTATTCTTGTTGAATAATTATTACCATGCTTATTTAGTACAGGTGCTAATGTAACATGATAAGGTTAATCAGATTAAAATACATTGCTAGAAGGTTCTTAATAATTGTTTCTTTCATGCAAGCTTTTCCGCAATTGATGAGTCAGCGATCCTACTTATACAGCCTTGCATACTTCTTGTAGTCAATTTTATTTTTAGTTTATGACGGGTAAGTCTAGCTGAGTATATTCTCGTACTCAGGGTTTTATTTCCCATATTTTTTACAGATGGTGAGATGTTTTATGGCTATTGTCAGCACTGCTTCTATCCCGCCTTGGAAGATGACTAGACCTTGGGCATGGTTACTCTTCTCTACTTAATGCTTTTGTTGGATGTTGATCAAGAACCTGGCACTGTATTTGAACTAAGTGTGTGTGGATTTGAACTAAACCACTTCCGCTTTATTTTGAATTTGAACTTGGTTTGTAATAACTTATTTCGAACTCCGATATTTTAAACTATGTACGAACTATGTACGTTGTGAATGGTGAACGCTAAACTCATTACGATCTTGGTCGTGCTGGAAAGGTTTGAAATCCTTCGAGATTTCGGTATGACTACAGGGTTTATTAGGTCTCAATCATGTAGTTTGCCGTCCTAATGACGAATTATGTGCTTGTGCTCTAATAAATTGGTCGGTTCTGTCACATGGTCCATGCAGTGTAAAAGGTTAAAAAGATTAATAATCTCTTAAACGACAAAAACAAGTTAGCAAAAGCGACCGGTCCAATAATACCCCCTTAGCTCAACTTTGTTTTGTTATAAGAGGTGTGGGGGTGTTTGGATCAATTGTCATGTGCTAAAGTTTTCTGAGGTCTCCTTTGATGATAAAGTTTTTGGCTCATATTATAGAATTTGAGACACTTTTTACACTTCTTTTAGCACCCTTGTTTGGATCTCAGTGCTAAAGTATTCATGTGTTAAAGTTTTCTGGGTCTCCTTTGGTGACAACGTTTTTGGCTCATATTATAGAATTTGAGACACTTTTAACACTTCTTTGAGCACTCTAAAGTATGACCGTTGTCCTCCTATATATCTCATTCAGTTTCAAAGAAAAACAAAAGGTTAGCCAAAATCACTTATATATGCATGCTGATACTACCTTTCCACCAACGAGAAATTAACTCCCCTAAAAAAACAACGAGAAATTAACAAACTAATTCGGTAGGTGACTCTAGAATCTTATAAATTAAGTTGTGTGGAATAGAAATAATTGAATAATAACAGAGATACGACAAGAAACTTACATTGTGATGTCAGGCAGCAACAATTTTCTTCTTTTGGGAGAAAAAAGGAAAGAACATGTTTTCATGGAACCAAACCATGTGCTCGTGGTCGTTAGATAGTTTCACTTTCACAAGATATCTAGCTTCACAACAAGAGGACGTGACAGAGATGTGCTGCAGGTATATAATATTGTTACAATTTATTATTAACTAATCTAGTAAAGCAGTGCAAGGCGGAAGGGAGGGACACCGCTAATGCGATTTGGTCTGAAATTTTAGCAAGGACGCGAACCTGATCATGGAGGCCTCGACCTCCGAAGCGAGACGGTCACTCCTTCCTCTCAAATCCCTGGCCAATGAATTACTATACAGTGATGATAAATAGGCTGTCAATTTTTTAATCAGTCCTCCATACGTCTTTCATGCTGATGTTCTCTTGTATTCACTGCTACAACCAACAATCCTCGCAAGTACAGTACCCCGATCACTGGTGATATCTTACCGTCGGTGTCGTTGGCGTTCATGGTGCCGCCGACAGACGGCGCCACACCAAGCAGACCCGTTGTTTGGGTGCATCCGCTGCAGCCACCCGTCACCTCCTGGCCGCCTATACAACGCACTCTGAGCGGACGCTCGCAATTACGATGACTGAGCTAGGGCAACCATGGACGGTTTTTTCTGCAAAGAAGTAGATCATGGAACGCCAATATTACGGACGGGTAAGTAAGGAGTTGGGCCCACGATGCGTAGAATTTTTGGTGAACAAAAAATATTATATAGGACATATAAGTGAACTGAAAAAACGCAAACACATCTTACATCTTACGGGTGACTCATCTGTTAGGAGATAAGGAGACCTAATATCCTTTAGATTAAGATTTTAAGTTATATCTAACGGTTAAAATATGGTGGGTATAAATTTCTAGGTAACCTGTAATTTTCAATTTCTTCGCTCTTTTATAGCATAGACTCAATATATACATTAAAGACAATAAAAAAATATATACATTAAACAAGACTTTTTTAAGGCAGTTTTAAAACTGTCTTTTTGCATGCCATTTAACAAGGCATCCAAACTAACGGAAGGCTTTTTACTATAAGGCCAAATAGATAACTTAAAAAACAAGTAAAATAAGCAATTATCCCTTCTTTCTCTGTCCGTGCCAGTTTTGTTTCCTCCCGGTAAAACTCAAAAGTTGCAACTTGCAAGTGAATGTACCCGTGTGTTTTGGAATTGGAGCGCCTAGTCAAAAGCATGGATGGTTCGCGTGCCAAATTGGACGTGTCGTGTTGTGATACGACGCATGGCTCGCTGCATCTATGTCTTTTGTGATGTCAAAAGTTCCTAAGAATTAATTGAACATATCTCTCTATTGATATTTTTTTTTAACTATATGAATGTGCCCGCGCTGTGCTATGGAGGAAGCGCATATGTATTAATTCGATTCAAATCCTCTTAGATTCACCAGATACTAGAGAAATTGACTAAACCGATTCCCACGCAAACTTGGGATCACAATTTAGAGTGTACTTGCTTTTGCCAATGCCCCAATCTATTATGTTTCTTGGCGGTTGTAGCCAAACGGAACATGAACTACTATCCAAACAAAACATGCTGCATGGCAATCGAAAAAACAAAGTATTAAGGGTTTCTTTATTGATCTGGCTTTTTTCAGCATCTTATTTAATTCTCCTTAACAAAGATTATCATGTTAAGTTAAAATTACCTCATTTATAAAGAACAAAAGGAAGAGTTAAATTTAAGGGGCAATTTCAACTTCCGAATAGCCTTATGAACAAGCAACACAATTTGGTTTACCAAACGTTTATACATTGACTGATCGACTATACTATAAAAGAACCTTTTTTTTATTATTATGTTTCTATTTGATCAAATTGGCCATTTAATTGCACAAAAGCAACTTTCATGGTCAACTCGTTCTATTTTGCTAGTTTAATAACTCAGGTGTGCTCTGCAGAATGCAACATTAAACGGTCTAGAAATAAAGACCTGAGCACCCGAAACATGATTTTTAGTAGCGATGTTATAAAGATATATGGTATTGTGTAAAGCTTTCTAGCCATTTTTCTTTCCAAACCCTAATGTTACTACCATCGTGAATTCCAAAATTAGAGTACCAAACAGTTTCTCGACTTCATAAAGCTTGACTGGAAACGCAAGTCTCTTGGTTTCCACTGTGCTTCACAATGGTATTGTTTTTTTTCCCATTGATGTCATAATAAGATTCTTTATATTTTACTCGAAAAAGATTCTTCATTTGAGGTGTGTTTCCAAGAGGTGAATGTTTTTACGAATACTTGGATGCTACTGCTTTTTCTTGTAATATGGTATTATTCTAGAATTCCCAGGAAACTCATTCAAGTTTGATGTAACCCCCCAAAAAAGTAATAAATAAAAATAATAAACAGAACAAAAAGGAATGCCCAGCCCGTGCACCCAAGAGCCAAGACGGCAACAACAATGTGAGACGATCCACTTTGCTTACGGTCTGGGCCTTATATCCCGACACGATCCGCTTCGCTACCAAGCTGGCCCAAAGTCCGTTGGGCCGTGGTCCACAACCCCACAGCCCAGGACAGCCTGCCGAGTCGTCGCTCGATGTCTCGTGCACCCCACGCCTGTCGGAGCAGGAAGCAGAAGCAGGCGGCGGCGGCGGCGGCGTACGACTACGAGGGCGACGCGTGCTGGGCCGACTACTGATCCAACGTCGTCGTCCCACCCAACCTCGCCTCCCGCCCCGACGTCGTCGACCACTTCAAGCGCAAGTTCTACCAGCGCTACATCGTGAGTTCCGCTTCCACCGCTGCCGCCGTGGCCGCCCGCTCGCCCGCGCTGGGTAACGGTACTAAATAGGATCTGACGCGCTTTCTGTACGGAAACTCCGTCTTGCTAAATTCATGTGCTGGGGTTTGCTTTAGCTTGTCCTTGTCGTGCTGAGGTCCAGGTTGCAGGAGCATGCCTTGTAGCGTCGGGTTATATGTTGGGTGTACTGCTGGTTGCAGCGAGTGGCTGAGCAGAGATCCAGCCGCGGCGCGCTGCTTTGCTTAGCTGCTGACGGTCTGCTTGCTTACTGTAGACTATTACTTGAACACGGCATGTTCGATCGATTCCTTGTGTCGCTTCCCAAGCCTAGGTGACTTCATTATGGGGAATGCCACATGCTCGATCTTAGTAAGTCTTTTTTTTTAGGAAATTTGTAGTTAGTAAGTTAATTATCCATACAACCGATCTACAAGTTGAATTAGGATACTGTTATGCAGTTGTGCAGGCAGGGCCACAGAACAAGTTTGTTTGTATGCAGACTTAACAAAATGGAAAACAGACCTTGCCATTTGTGTTTGCACACCATTTTGAGCTGATATCCACATTTGTATGCACACTATTTGGTCAGCATTACTTTCCACACAAACTGCTAATAGCTTTTGACTTCTAACCTTCCTTTCCTTTCTTTCTCCTTTTGAAGGGAATTTGCCTAGGATTTTATTTATTGTCTGTTATCTTATCAGTTTTACTATAGCGTACCCCAACTTGCTTGGGACGAAAGGCTATGTTGTCGTTGTTGTTGTTCTGTTATCTTATCATCCGAGATGGTTATTTGCATCCTTGTGTTCATTTTGTGCTTGAATTAGCATATTTCGTCTTCACTTCTGGAGACCTACAAGATCACGGAGCACAATTCTAATTTCACACTTTCACTATTCCTTGTTAGAACCTCAGCAACTTATGCGGAGGTCACCATCACCTCTTTGGTCACCTCCTCAATCTCTGGATGTGGCGAGGAAAAAATTGTGGAGGTCGTGTGAAATGCATTACATCCACAGACTGTAGATAGTAGAATAACAATAAGTACTGCTTTACACTTGCCAAGGTTGGCATTAGCAAGGCAATGGCATGTTTACAGTTTCATGAAAATTGTCATGAAAATTACACTGTAGCACGGGTACCTTAGCATGCAGGTATTGTAGCACCGCCGCCGCCACCGCCGTAGATTAGGTTAGATCAGATTAGATTGCCTGCAGACTAAGTCCCCCATGGCTATAAATACAAGGGGCCATGTAACCGTTCAATCTGAAGAAAGGAATAGCCGAAAGGCCTTTTAACCCTAAGCTCTCTCGCTCTCTCACGCGCCTCTCTCTCTCTCTCTCTCTCTCTCTCTCTCTCTCTCTCCCTTCCTCCCTCAGCGCTGCTGCCTACAGCTAGAACCGCCGCCCGCGGCCACGACGCCCACAGCCACGCCCCTGGTAGCCCCTGCCGCCACACCAGTTACACTCGTCGTCTTTCTTCTCATCCAGCTGGTTATTTGCTTCCTTGTGTTCAGTCTTGATATTTGCTTCCTTGTGTTCAGTCTTGATCTCATAGGCATCCTTCATTTTCGACTTCAGGAAATCAACAAGATCATGGAACACAACATCAACATCATCATTCCTCATCAGAGCCTCAGCAACCTCTGCGGGTGTCACTGTCACCTCCTTGATCAGTTTCTCAATCTCTGGATACGTATCATGGTACTCGATAGAGTGGTAGTTGTTGGCAAGGATTTGGAAAGACTCGAGGGTGCAATACCCCATGTGGATGTGCATGTCCATTCTTCCAGGCCGCAGCAGTGCCGGGTCGAGCTGCTCCTTGTAATTGGTTGTGAAGACAATGATCCTTTCTTCTCCACTTGTTGACCACAGCCCATCAACAAAATTGAGCAGTCCAGACAACGTTACCTGTTCAGAAAATCCAAATTCTTGTTAGGACAAGTGAGGAAGTGGTGGGATCAAGAAGATACAGGGTTTGTACATTGAAAGTTAGTACTCACCTTGCCTTCCCTCTTGTTTTGTTCTGTAGAATTTGACTCGTCGTGTCCTGCACCTTCCTCCTGTTGTTTCAGTTCGATGGTGCAGTCAATATCTTCGATCACAAGAATGGAGCGGTTGGCAATGCCAACAAGAAGCCTTCTGAGGTCTGAGTTGGATGTGACCGCAGTGAGCTCGAGATCATATATGTCAAACCTGAGATGGTTGGCCATGGCCGCAATTAGGCTCGACTTCCCAGTCCCAGGTGGACCATACAGCAGGTACCCCCGCTTCCATGCCTTGCCAATCTTCTTATAGTAATCTTTCCTCTTGAGGAACCTGTTGAGGTCATCGATGATGGACTGCTTCAGTTTGCGGTCCATGGCAAGCGTGTCGAATGTAGATGGGTGGTGGAGTTCAATTGCGGACCAACTGTCCCATTCAATCATGTGTATCATGAGAGTTCTCTCCTGGGCTTTAATGGCCTTGGCTGTGGCCAAAATGAATGGGAGGTATGATTTGAGGGCTTTGTCCTTGTGCTTCTTGTTGAAGGTTAACTCAAAGAACTGGGACTCGTTCTGACTACCGTTGAGGGAGTCATTTGATTTCTCTCTTTGACGACGATTTGATTTCTCTTTACAGACAAGGCACCACTTGAACTCAATGCCCTCATAAACATCCAGCATCTCGTCACCCTCATCCATGCTGACCATCATCTTGTCATTCTCGTCCATGCTGCTGACGCACAAGCGCTGCTGGACGTCGGTGTTCATGCGCGTGGCAAGGTAGGTCTTCACAGCGCAGTAGACGTAGTTGTTGGCCAACCCGTCATTCTTCTTCTCGACTATGATGGTGTGGTCCGACGATGTCCGCGAGCGCAGGTAGCCGAAGCCGGAGAAGAGCAGCCCACGCAGCTCGGGCGGGACCACCTCGTTCACCATGCTGCGCACGAGCATCATGGACGCAGCGACAGATGCCGCGGTGGTGAGGGCCTTCTTGGACTCAAAGGCCTTGTCGTAGGACGCCATGGTGGTGAGCTGAGTTCTTGCACCCTACTCTTCTTGCTTATTCTTGCTCTTGGATCTTGGTGTGGAACAGTAAGAGTGGGGTGAGGGTGAGGCTTGCTTGCTGTCTTGCCTAGGAAGGAGAGTAGGAGGAAGAGAACTTGGGGTTTGACCGGGATTGGTGGCTTTTATAGGCGTGAGTGAGTTGGGAGCGGTCAAGTGATGAGACTTCGTCTAAAAGGAATAGATTATATCACTATAATCCTCCAAAACAATAGCTTATATTAGTATGCTCTTCCAACTCCATTGAGTGCGGTCAGAGAAGTGAAAATGGGCGTCGCATGCATATGCATTACCACATAGCTGGACCTGTGTCCAACTGTGAATAATAAATCTCTTTTGATTAGTTCGTGTAAATAATGGAGGCTTTTTTATGCAAATATTGGGGTCTTTTAACATGCCTTTTGTTGATGAAGTGCAAATAAGCACCTTTTTTTTTTTTGTCAGCTGCTCTGGTTCCTTCCAGCCGTTGATTGTAGGCCCACCAAATTTGAATAAAATCCTACTGGGTCTTATTCGGAGTTCACACACTGTAGACTGCACTGCATCCAGTAGAAATGAAATGAGAAGACAAATTGTGGCTGCATTTCTTTTGTTGTTTATTGTATCTCGATTGTTATTGTACTTCCTTGGCATCCAAGCTTCCTTCTGAAACGGTAGCCTGCTGATTTTTCCGTAGAGTGCTGTGCGCCGCAAGTTCCCTCGCTGAACTGGAATGGAGGAGTGGGAGTGCCAGGAAGCTTCTGCCGTCGATCAGGTCCGGCCAGGAAGCTTCTGCCGTCGATCAGGTCCGGTCTCCGCTATTCATTCCCACCACCAGATCCGGGCTGGGGCGTCTGCTGGAATGGTAATTGGACGCGTTTCCTGCCAGCTAATTAGCCTGATCCTGACGTGGTTGGTCAACGTCAACGCGTTCCGTGCCTGCCAAGGAGCTGACGTGGTTGGTCTACGTCAATGCGATTGCGGCATCATCTCAAAACAAGAATCAACTAATTTCAAGCTTAACTAGAAAATAGTGTCGATACTTGCATCTATAAATAGGTTTACCATGAAGATAAGGTATATGATATGGTTAATCTATGATGTTCATTTGTTACCATGAATATTAGCATGTTTTGTATATTTTTAATCAAACTTAAGATTGCTTATAAATTTAGGACGGAGTGCGAAGATAAGTATCCGTGTTCTTTTTGTCTTTGCCAGTTTTGTTCCCTCCTGGGTCCTGGCAAAAGTTGCAAGTGACTGTACCCATGTGTCATGTGTGTGTTGGAAATGGAACGCCAAGTCAAAAGCATGGATAGTTTTTTTGGAAGCAAATAAAAAACAAGTACAAATATCATAACACATATCAAGTGCAAACATCACGTCTTAGTAGACACATTAAGACTTTTGTTTTGCAAAATAGCCGTTTTGGCCGTTGAACTATCACCGAAGGATTAAATTGGCACCTGAACTATCGAAAAGGCCACTTTCGTCCTTAATGTTTTGATTTTCGACTTAATTTTATCCATTATTCCTGAATCGATGGACACGTGGACAGATGTACTGCAAAAAGGTCGAAACTGCCCCTCATTATTTTCTTTACTTGTTGGCCGCTCACGATCTTTCCAACCCCGCCGTTTCTCTCCGTCCCGCATCCCCTCCTTCTATCTTCGTCGCATGCTTGAGGGGCACCGTGCAGGCCAGCGGGTGGGCGCCGTGGAGGCCAGCCAGCCGGCCGGACGCCGTGAGCAGCGTCGGGCATCCGTGGAGGGCCGCCGGTGGAGCGCCCGTGGAGGGTAGCCGCAGGGTAGCGCTTGGAGGCCAGCCGCCGGGACCTCCGTTTCCCGAGTCCATGGATGGAGCCGGGGATGGGAGATGGAGAGGTAGAGGTAGAAGGTGAACGTCAAGAAGAGGAGCAGCGGTAGATCCCGAGCGTCCAGTTCCAGGATTCGTGAAGGAGCAGGAGCAATGGAGGTGAGTAAATTTTGGGGCTATAGTTAATTTGAGTTGGGGACTGATTTGGGGCTACAATTGATTGGAATTAGGGATTGATTTTGATAAATATTCGTCAATTTGGTGCAGCTTGAAACACTTGTGGAACAACATTTGGATGAAATTGTGGTGAGGACAGGGCTCACATGTCGTCATGGAATGGCTCCAATTATGTGTTGTTGGTCTGGTCCTGATGCAAGAAGAGTGCATTGTAATCTTAATTTGTTTCGGCATTGTAATTGCTTGTGGCCTATGGCTCATTGTGTAACCAATGTTTGAGACAATGTGGAATGAATGCAGAAACAAATTTGTCATATCAAGAAGCAAATTTCTCATGTCCAGAAGCAAAGCTAACATGTCTCATGTCCAAAAAAAAAAAATGCAAGTGTTTACATCATCATGATTATGTGACACAAAAGCATAGATGTCTTCAAATAGGCACTTGAAACTAGATCATCTTGTTCTTTGAATCCTCCAGCTTTGTTGTCTTTTTCTTCTTGGATGAGCTGGTTTGGCCGGCTGTTGATCCACGGCCAACTGAGGTGGATTCAACTTTTGCAGAGGCTCGTCCACCTCGTATATTGACTGTTGCTCTTGCATATGAGGAAGGAAAAGAACATGTGAACACACGAAAAGTCAATCCTGCGTCGTTGATGTAGATGAGCCAGCAGAAGGGTGCGCCTCCACCAAGAGATGGGGTGCGCCTCCACTAAGAGAAGGCGTGCCACCACAACTATCCTCCCCAAGCTGAAACCCTAACCTGTTGTCCAGCCGCCATGAAGAAAACAAGAGGAAGTAAAAGAACGGAGAGAAACGCCGTGAGCAGCCAACAGGAAAAGAAATCAGAGAGGGGCAAAATTGACTTTTCACGTGTTCACTTGTCCACGTGTCCAGCAAAATAGGCGAATGGATGAAATTGAGTCGAAAATCAAAAGATTAAGGGCCAAAGTGGCCTTTTTAATAGTTCAGGGGCCAATTTGAGCTTTCGGTGATAGTTTAACGGCTGAAAAAACTTTTTTTTTCCTTTTTTTTCTAAGAACACGTCTAAGCACGTATTTTATTAAGCAGAAATGAGTGTACTAGTACATGAAAAAGGCGACGGTAACCGTGGTTACCGAAGCCCTATAGACATCAATTCACATTCACATGTGGTTGTGATTATATAAAAAGGATTTTGTGACACTTAAAAAGTAACAGCTTCCGATCCCACTCGGCTACACCCTTCCTTGTGCTCCAAAGGAGCTGACTTGGACATAGCGGCAGTAGCAGCTCGGAATTCCTTGAGGTCAGCTCGCATCTCTTGGAGGCAGTTGAGGATGTCGAAACAAACTGCCATGAAATCTTCTTCTAACTCATCGACCCTTGTCCCTTTCTCGGTACTTGTACCATTGCTCTGCTGCTTCATATGGCCTGTTGCTGTCCTGTCTGGATGATCTGAGCTAGAGCAACACTATCTTCAGCTGTAATAATTCATAAGCCTCTCAAAGGCCACGGATCTGTCTCTCATCTTCTCCAACCCGGGCAGCAACCAAAAGTGGCCGTAAACTGCGAGACCCAAGAGGCCAAAGCCACCGATACTGAGCGAAGCTCTGGCGTGCCATAGATGACGACGACGATCCTCAATTATTTTATCCTTGTCGCCGGCCGTGGTGTTGCCTATGGAGACCACTATTCAGAATATTGTAGTCGAAAAAAGATTCTTCGTTTGTAGGTATGTCTCCAAGAGGAGACTGTTTTTTCGGATCCTTGGATGCTACGTCACTATTTTTTTCTCTTGTAATATGGTACACCTCATTCAAATTTGAAGTAACCACCAGAAAATAATAATAAAATAAAACTAAACAAAAAAGAATATTCGCACCCCAAGAACAAAATCACGAGAGATGATCCACTTTGGTTATGCTCTGGGCTGACACGATCCGCTTCGCTACCAAGCTGGCCCTAAGGTCCCGTTGGGCTGTTGCCCACAGCCCACGGCCCGCGAAATGGGAAGGAGAAGCGCGGCCCAGCGACAGGACCGCCTGCCGAGTCGTCGCTCTCTCGTGTACCCCCGTCTCCCCCACCCACGACGCCCACTGCTGCCTCGCGTCGGCATTGGGGCATCGGCATCTCGTGCGCCAGTGCCAAAGCTAAAAATTCCCCAACTCGCGTCGCCAGTGTGCGTGCCAGTCCCCCGTCCCAAAACCCCCCAGCGCCCCGGCGAGCGATGGCGGGGTCCGTGGCCGACGCGGAGCAGGAGCAGAAGCGGGCGGCGGCGGCGGCGTACGACTACGAGGGCGACGCGCGCTGGGCCGACTACTGGTCCAACGTCCTCGTCCCGCCCAACCTCGCCTCCCGCCCCGACGTCGTCGACCACTTCAAGCGCAAGTTCTACCAGCGCTACATCGTGAGTTCCACTTCCACTTCCACCGCTGCCGACGCCGCCGCCCTTCCACCTGCCTTGGAGTTCCGTGATGCTTTCCCCCTCGCCGCCTTTAGGATCTGACGCGCTTTCCGTACGGAAAGGCAGTCCTGCTAAACTCATGTGCTGGGGTTTGCTAGCTTGTCGTGCTGAGGTCCAGATTGCAGGAGCCTGCTTTGTAGCGTCGGGTTTATACGCTGGACTGCTGATTGCAGCGAGTGGCTGAGCAGAGATCCAGTCGCGGCGCGCTGCTTTGCTTAGCTGCTGACGGTCTGCTTGCTTACTTAGACTATTACTTGAACATGACATGTTCGATCGATTCCATGTGTCGCTTGCTTTCCAGCCCTGGGTGCTTGGGCTACTCCTTAAAGCTTGTGATTTCATTATGGGGAATGCAACATGCTCCTTCTTAGTTAGTAAGTCTGTTTTTTAGGAAATTCTTAGTTAGTAAGTTAATTATCCATACACCCAACTGGAAGTAAATTGGGTGGGCGACGGCGCATGGAGGTGCGCGTGCACTCCCCCGCCTGGTGCTGACATGTGGACAGGAATTATCATCATGCGGCAGATGTAGATTGGACCATGTAGAAGTTACCGGTGCTGACACGTGGACAGGAATTATCATCTTGTGGCAGATGTGGATTGGACCATGTAGAAGTTACGCTCATGTCACCCGGAGCCAAGCAGTTGCGGTGGATATTTGCTGTGGGAGGAGCCGACATGCTGGCCATTACGTTAGAACAGAGGGCCACGTGGCAGCATCTGGCAGGGGGAGCGCATACAGCCTCCTCGCCCATCCAATTTATTTCCATAAGTTGAGTCAGGATACTGTTATGCAGTTGTGCAGGCAGGGCCACAGAACAAGTTTTTGTATGCAGACTTAAGAAAATGGAAAACAAATTCTTTCCATTTGCTTTTGCACACCATTTTGAGTTGATATCAACGCTTGTGTCCCACTGAACATTGGCGCGCTTTCCATACGGAAACGCCGTCCTGCTAAACTCACGTGCTGGGGTTTGCTTTATCTTGTTGAGTTGTCGTGTTCAGGTCCAAATTGCAGCAGCGTGTCTGGTAGTGTTGGTTTTATACGCTGGAGTGGACTGCTGTTTGCAGTGAGTGGCTGAGCAGAGATCCAGTAGCGGCGTGCTGCTTTGCTTAGCCGGTGACGGTCTGCATGCTTACTGTAGACTGCACTTGAACACGGCATGCTCGATTGATTCCATGTGTTGCTTGCTTCCAACCCTGGGTGAAGCTTGTTATTTCATTGTGGGAATGCAACATGCTCCTTCTTACTAGTTACTAAGTTTATTATGCATAAACCCATCTATAAGTTGGGTTCTATGTGTGGGTTAAGCCTAGTTCTAAGTTACCATTATCTGTTGGATGAGTAATTTGTTTTCTTGAGTAAAAAGACAACTTGGTTTAAACTAGTGAAGTACAACTTGGTTTTGACTACTGAAGTAGGAGCAAAACTGGTTTTGTATATGTATTAGCTAGAACATAGGTGTTGCTAGCTGTGTTTGAGTTGTTCCAGTACTGTAGCACGTCGGTCACTGTAGCAAACCGACCTAAATAGCCTATGCAAGGACTTGTGTAGGTCCTTTGCTATGTAACCTTTGTGAGTTTGAATAAAGAGAACAATAGTATCTCCATTGGTTCCTCCCCTCTCATCATATTTCCCTTCCCATAGTAGTTAGTTTGGGCCAACAATTGGTACCGGAGCCATGGCGAAATATGAGGAAGGGAGCTCATCCTCGAAGCAGGGTTCGGTGACGTTGCAATACCCGTTGCTCGCAGGAAGCAACTACACTGCATGGGCTATCAAGATGAAGGCCTACCTCAAGGCACAAGGCGTTTGGGAGGCAATTGACTCGAAGAAAGAAGTTGATGAACACAAAGATCAAATGGCTCCTGCAGCCATCTATCAAGGCATCCCAGTGGAGATGCTCTTGCTTATCACAGAGAAGGAGACTGCAAAGGAAGCATGGAAGATGCTCAAAACCATGCACATGGGTGTTGAGCATGTCATGGAGGCAAAGGTGCAGACCTTGAAGACTGAACTTGATGCCCTGCACATGAAAGATGGGGAATCGATTGATGCTTTTGCTATGAAGCTGACATCAATCGTCAGCAAGATTCGTGCTTTGGGAGAGAAGATGGAAGAGCCCTATGTCATCAAGAAGCTTGTTCGAGTTGTGCCCAAAAAGTTTTTACAGGTTGTCTCCACTATTGAGCAGTTTGGTGATTTCAAGACCATGACCGTGGAAGAGGTCATTGGACACCTCAAGGCATATGAAGAACGAATCATCATTTATGCTGATGGTGAGGGGGAGCATCTCCTGTTGACTCGAGATGAATGGAGAGCCAAGGAAGCAAAGGCCAGTGGGCGCAGTAGGAAGTTCGACAAGAAAAAGGTGAAATGCTTTAAATGCAAGAACTTTGGTCATTACTCCTATGATTGTCCCTTGGAGAAGAAAGACGGGAAGGCATGTATTGCCGAGAAGCAAGAAGATGATGCTTTGCTGATGGCTGAGGCTTGCTTGCTTTGACATCAATTGAGTATGTAGACTCAACTTTAGGACGTCGAGAAGGAGTTTCACTGTCCTAAGTTGAGTTTGTTTGATTTGGGGTGTTGATTAGTTGTGTTCTTCATCCCAAGGAACTCCAGGATGTCGATTAGTTGAGTTCTCCATCCTGAGAGGGAATATGTCTAGGATGTTGATAAGCTGAGTTCTCCATCCTAAGACTGGAAGTTCAAGACGTCGATTAGTTGTGTTCTCCGTCTTGAGAAATTCAGGGTGTCGATTAGTTGTGTTCTCCATCCTGAAAAGGGAGCTCTTGGTGTCGATTAGGTTTGTTCTCCATCAAGAGAGAGGAAGTCCAGGATGTTGATAAGGTGAGTTCTCCATCCTGGGACAAGTTCCAGTGCTGTTCCAAGCTTGCAGGTGCGGTAGAAGACCAGGCCGTGTGAGATGAAGATACAGAAATGCCAAGAAAACAAATTAAGGGGGAGATTGTCGGATGAGTAATTTGTTTTCTTGAGTAAAAAGACAACTTGGTTTAAACTAGTGAAGTACAGCTTGGTTTTGACTACTAAAGTAGGAGCAAAATTGGTTTTGTATATGTATTAGCTAGAATATAGGTGTTGCTAGCTGTGTTTGAGTTGTTCCAGTACTGTAGCACGCCGGTCACTGTAGCAAACCGACCTAAATAGCCTATAAAAGGACTTGTGTAGGTCCTTTGCTATGTAACCTTTGTGAGTTTGAATAAAGAGAACAATAGTATCTCCATTGGTTCCTCCCCTCTCATCTGGGCCAACATTATCTAGTCAAATTACATGGTACTATTCAGTCATAGTAGTTTCAGCTTCCTTAGTACCCAAGTACCATAGGTATCTTGGCAGCCAAGTTGATCTTGATAGAATGTGCTCTATAGAGCTTCTTGTGTCCCAAGTTTGCTTTACTATATAATGAGAAGAAGGCCTAGGCCAAACTTGCCCTCTGGCAGTACCCAAAACCCCTCTCTTGTGTGCTTTGATTCCAACACTATGGCACTGCCTGCACAACTAAATAACAGTATCCTCTTCCTTTTTTTGGACATAAAAAATATGCTATTATGCAGTTGTGCAGGCAGGACCATAGAACAAGTTTGTTTGTACACACGTACTTTAAAACGAATACCAAATTCTTGCCATTTGCATTTGCACATAATTTATCATCCAAACTCAAAAGAGTGAAGCAATGCGGTCGTTTATATTGATTTGTCCCTCCTTTGGTTTGACAGGACCATGATCTGGTCGTTGAGCCGAGGCCATTCACCGGTTCCACTCAGCCCAGCAGGCCAGATGTAAGGTCTTCATCTTCGTCATCCAGTGAGAACGTCAGGGCACGTAATTCAGGTAAATCATGTATGTTTTGGACACCCATCGGTTTCTGTAATAGTATCACATGTATCTGTTAACTGAATCGATTTCTTGTGTAGGATCTACTTCGAGGTCAGCGCCTCCGCCGCCGCCACCAACACAAACAGACAGTGCTGCCAACCCTTTACGGTTCGATGCACGGACTATACATTTCTCTATCAATGCATGGGTAAGGGATAAGCCACTCTTTTCTTCGGTTTACTGAATTGTTAATTATGTGTGCCAAAAATGCTAGCTGGTTCTTCAAGTTCTGTTGTTCTGCTTGTTTCTATGACAATCCTTGTGGGCATTTCATTGGGAAACTCTCTTTGTTCTCTACCGCTGATATCAGCCTGTCATTTTTACTTTGTTGCTTGTGGGCATGACCGAAATATTGTTTCAGATACTTGTGGTTGCTGGTCTGGGAATGCTTCCTATTTTGCCAAAACACCTTGCTGACAGAGCTTGCAAACTTTCACTACTGGGAACAATATTGTCGTCAGGATACTCTCTATACAGTACTTATGGGGTAATTACCTGCCTATTTGAAGAATGAGTAATTCATATAAAGTTCCCCGGATTCTTTTTGGATGATGTGACTTTGATTAATTTTTCTGTTATGTGTACAGAAACCAAGAGCATGGAACATGCCAGCAATTCAAGCTTGGTTGCAGTCTGTACTTGCAACCAAGGATTTTATCCATTTAATGTTCTCTTCTATGCTCTTCACATCTCAATTGCACTTGAAGAGTAAGATGCACCTTTTCTCCTGCAAATTCATGTCTCTGATGTCTGCTTTTGCTGCTTTTGGATATGCCTGCCTCATCATCATCATAATTTTATATCTGTCACAGTTGCTGCACTACCTGTGCTTTGCTGGTCACTTGATCATGTTGCCAGATTCCTAAGGCGTAACTTTGCTCGATCCTCTTTCTATAGGTAACTGTATGTGGATTTGTTTCTGTATCCTTGGCACAATCAGTATCCAGTTCCCATTTCTCAATATTGTGTCGATGCCTTTTCTCAGGCAATACCTGGAAGAGCCTTGTCTTTGGGTAGAGACAAATAATACTACACTGAGCCTCCTTAGTTCAAATGCTGAAATTGCCTTGGGTTTTCTTCTGATCATATCACTTCTCTCGTATGTATATTCAGATTTCCATACTGTTCTGAAGTTTTAATTTTATCTTAGGAACTAGTACAGTACATCTTTGACCTTTACCCTTTTGTGTTGAAGGTGGCGTCGTAGCATAATTCAGACATTCTTGTACTGGCAGGTGAGCTATCCCCCAAAAGTTCGGGCTTCCCTTTTTGTATTTCTTCTCTTGCTTGCATGCTGTTTTGCTGCATGTAATCCCTAACCTCTATCTCTTGCCAAATGTAATCCCCTTTTGCGGTATTGTTTCAATTTCAAGAGATCCAATTTATCTTCTATCTTGCTTTTTGTCCATCAACAACCAGATATTATTTGGTCAACAAGAGCAACTAGGTTATTAGTTATAGCATCATCTGTTAGGTGTATTACTGCTCTTTCCCTAGTAACTTTTATTAACCGTCAGCACACACGTCGCATTGCTTACCGGTGCCCTCCACATTCTTCTATGTTCTGCAGGTGTTGAAGCTGATGTACCGTGCTCCTGTGACATCCAGCTATCACCAGAGCGCCTGGGCGAAAATCAGCAGTACTGTGAATCCATACATCCACCGCTACGCTCCATTCCTACAGATGCCCATTTCTGCGATCCAAAGATGGTGGTTCAGGTAGAGAGATAGGTGGGTAAAAGAAATCATGTATCTGCTGCTGAATCGTTACTTACCTGGGTGGTTAAGACAGCTACACAGTACATACCACAACTGCCGCGTTCATATGTAATTCTGCAGCAGTGCACTGTGTAATATATAAAATGTTTGCGGGGTGACTGATATCCCAGAATTCTGTAGGGCCTTATTGTAACAAGAAGGTTTGGTGTTTGCCTGTAGACTGAGGTTGCAGTGATGACTAAAAGTGTTGATTCCGTGGGCTATTTGTAACTATGTCCCATGCATTCCATCCATAGTTGTTGGACACCGATTTTTTTTGTGCCTTCTTAGCTCTAGGCTTGATGCCAAGGCGTCAGTTTAAGGCTCTGTTTGGTTCCGATAGGACTAGAGACTAATTTTTAATCTCTTATATAGTTCCTAAATTGTCAAACATAAAGACTAATTGGACTGTTTTTCTCTTTTGATAACAAAGACTAATTGGACTAGTCCCTGGCAGTCTCTAGTCCCAGTCCCAGGAACAAACAGGCCCTAGGTTGGGTCCAGCCCAAGCCCATTTGGGGGCAGCCTGCAGTCCTACGAATACGGAACCCTAGATAAAATCCATTCGTCTACTCCCTCCCTTGCCGCCGGGCCAGATCCCCTCGCACACACCGCCATCGACGCCGCCAGCAGCCCAGACCAGCCCCCACACAGCCGCCGGCCACGAGGCCGTTGTGCTCAGAGCTTCTGCCCTGCCGTGCGGGAGCAATTCGTCGAACAGCTTGAGGCGCGCCGCGCGAGGGCAGGGCAACCTGACCTAGGCGTCAACCACGCACTCCAGCTGTTCGACGAATGCCTCCTCCACGCCAGGGCTTGCCACGGCTACCCCTGCCTTCAACCACCTTCTCGGCCATGTGTTCGCCGCTTTGACTTGCAAGGTGGATAGAAACGGATATTTGCTCATAGGGCAGGCTGATGTATATATCTATATGATTTATGATTTACAGGTCCAGCATGGCTATGACTTCGGTTACCATTCGTCGTAAGATTGGAACATGAGTTATCTTTCGTCGTCTGATCTCCACTTCTAGTTTAAGATGAGAACATGGGTTTTCTCATTCGTTGTCTGATCTCCACGTCGGGTTTATTTAAGACGATAACATGAGTCTTTCTTTTGTGGATGATGATCGGAAAGATGAGATTGAAAAGGTGAGGCATTTTGAGCTTCTTGCTCTTCCTGCTCATGGAGCAAAAGTATTGGGACCGTGTCTGATTAATATGTCTTCTGAAGATCTGAAACAAAACTGTTTTTGAGTAGGTTGGAGAAGTCCTGGATGTGAGTACTTGCCTCCTTTGTCTGGTTTAGGGTTTGTGCTTGTTTTATTCTGCAATTCATTGTTACTTTTTTATGTCCTGGATGTGAGTACTGCCTCCTTTGTCTGGTTTAGGGTTTGTGTTTGTTTTATTCTGGAATTCATCATTACTTTTTTATGCAAGTGCCAATGCAAGGAAAGGGGGAAAAGAGCTGTATGCATTTGGTAATAAATTTGATAAAACCAGCATCTGCTAGCGAGATCGTCCAAGGTAGGAGTAGGAAACTAAGTTGAAAATTATGATCATGTACTTATTTTTTGTTTAGTTCTGTGAAGCACTGTTAGACAAGCAAAATAGATGGATGTATGATAAGCTCACATCCGCTTGCTATTTTAAAAAATAAGTTTTGCAGCAGTTGCACTGTTGGACTTAGTGAAATTTAAATCAGTTTGAGAGATAACAAGGTACAAGGTTATCTGATTACACTTACATCCTCTTGCTATTTCAAAAATTTTCCAGTGGTTCCGCTGATGAGTTGAAAATGCAGAATGCCAGAACCTTATGTTTATTTATACTTTCTGAAACCAGAACACTTCCAGAAACCAGAAATGTGGGCTTATGTTTTCATAATTTATCGAGAAACCTTCCTAAAAAAAAATTTAGACCAAATTATCCAAGCATATCCAACTTGCATGTGGCTAAATGCCTTTGTTGATTTCATATTATCCAAACTTAGTTTTGCAACCCAAAGAATGTGAATACATGCTAGTACTGTCGGTTACGTGTTACACTTGATTAAGGCTGCGTTTGGTTCGTGTCCACACTTTGCCACATCGTGCCACAACTTTCTGCCCTATTTTTGGCTTGCGTTGGTTCAACGCATGAGTTGCGGCATGCCACAACCCCGCCATCGCTCGCCAGCTCATTTTTCACGCCAAAACTTGCCGCAAGTGCGGCGTACAAATCTGGCGCCGAAGTTTTGGTGCTGCCGTAGTTGAGTTGCGGCATGCAGTGGCACTGAACCAAACGCACCCTAACTCTTATACATTTTGTGCTTTGATACTAGCTAGATGTTTGGACCCTATTATTTTTTTGTTCTTGCTACAGTTACAGGAATAGGGACTCTCTTACAAGCTAAAGAACAGGCCACTTGTTGGTAAGGCACTCCATGATTTGACACATGATCATTTCATAAGCGCAGTGGAAGAATTTTGATCTGTTGCAATGATGTTTCTTTCCCTTGGTCTTCTGCCAGACCACGGTCTGCAGGGAGGTGGTCATCGTAGTTGGTTGGGCAGTTGCAGTGGTGGATCCAGCTCTGGTGGAAAGCGGCAGAGGGGAGTTGATACTAATAGCAACAACAGCCGAAGGGGTGTGATAACGTCCATACTGATGCCTGTAGATGTTGCTTTTAGCACTCAGAAGTAGACCCTCGGTGCTAGCACTTTGAGTATTTCTGTTGCATTACGATGCTCGGCATTAGATAATGCTGGAAACTGTGGTCTAGTAATTTTCTTTTTCTCTGATGTGTCTCGGCAAGCTGCTGTTATTTGAATGACAATACTGCAAGTGCCAGATGCAGTTTGTTATGCTGTGGCAACTGGAATAAGCATGTTGTGTTTGCTGCTCAAGGAGTGTACTCTTTTGCCGTGTTCAGTTAACTCAATGTGGTGGGTAAAATAAGATGTGTCAACCAATCACCACCTCTAGATTAAAATGCGAGTAACAAGATTTGCTGTGCCTTTGATCGACAATTTGCTTGTGAATTCGTGCTGTGCCTTCGATCGTTATTAATCTTGACGATTTGGTTGAGTTCGTGATCAACTAGCATCGATATGACAAAAGTGATCACTCAAAAAGTGAATTTAGTGCGTGCTGATCATCTTGATATGACATGCCAATTTTGTTGGAGTGATTATTCTGTCCTGCGCTCTAATGATCTGAATGATGAAATTCTCTAGAGAAATGTGCACTTCAACATCGTTTGCTGGGGTGACAATGAGTCAAATAATGTGGCTATTTTCTTTGCCTACTATTCTAATTCTTGTTAATACGTACAAACAATGAACGGAAATTCAGAATATTTTGAGACTCTACAGTACATAAGTATGTGATTGGAGGGGGGAAAAGGAAAATAAAAGAAAAAAAAAACAGTCAGGAGGCGTGGAAACTGGGGCCTCAGTAGCGCCCAGTAGAGGCTCAGCGTCTCCGAAGAGGCACTTATATACTATCTCATGCATAGAATTGTTCTGAATTCTGTTTGGTAGCAGTTCTTTTCTGCTTAGTACTCTGTTCGTTTGTGTTCTAGTAGGATTTCGCTCAATGCTGCTGCATCTGTGAAATTTTTTTGAAACAAAAATCAAGAGCCTTGAATGCTTTTTTGTTGTTTTAACTCATATTCATTACAGAACATAACAGATCTGCAAAGAGGCTGACTAGCCGTGGCCTTCCTTTCACCAGCAGTCGGCCTTTGCATCTGATGAACCATATCTGATTAACCTAGTAAATACTGTCGTTGATGCAAAAGATTTATGTGTTTTTGTATTAAAAAAGAGAGTTGACTAGATTACGTCGATGATCTAGGCTAGTATCGCTGTAGGAAACAACCTAATAAGTTCTTCAGTAAAGTGCAGCAAGCTAACGATTCCAGTTTCTAAAACTTGTTAAACTAAGACAAACCAGAAACAAAGCCGAAACCAGCACTACTGGAGAACTACATAACCAGCAAAAAGAGCACAGCAAGAAGTTCCCAGAACATAGTTTTTGATCGAAAGAGACAACTCCAACATGATGGTCGCATGTCTTCGGCTTCAAGATGTTTCCTCGCTGTCATCCTGTTGTTCTTCCAGTGTTTGCAGGCGTCCCTCATCTCTGCCCCTCTGCTGGTCAGAGGGAAGCTCGTTTGCAATTTCCAGCATAGTAGCAACACCTTCTTGCAGTTGGTTCTTTTCATTTGCAGCAAACAAACCTGCCCAGAAGTTCATGAGGGCACAAGCATGACAAAGTATTTCCAAATGATTCTTGATAACTATTGAAATTTTGACACAACAGCCATGTTTTTCTTTCTTTTTGATTTGCATTTAAACCTCTTTACTCTTCAATACTTTCAAGCTCTAATAGCTCTTCAGAATTAGCTTTCCTTGTTTCCTCAATTCTCCTTGCAAATTGAACCCCCATCCGTTGAAAAATTGTTTAATAAGTTTAAGTTTCTGTTGGATTTTGTCCAATGCATATTTAGCTTTACAAGGCTGTGACCTTATTCTACTAACTTCTTTATGAAAATAAGGATTTTTCAAACAACTAAGATCAAATCTAAACTGAATGAAAGGTATAGAACCAGTTTTGTTGACAGTAACTACCAAAGGATTGTGACCAAAAACCTCCCTAGGAAGTCTGTTCACCACAACTTGTGGAAAAAGGTCTTCCCAAGCTTGGGATACAAGCACCCTATCTAATTTGACAAAAGTAGGAGTCTCCTGATTGTTTGACCATGTGTATAAACCTCCTCCACACATGACAATTTCTTTCAGTTCATAAAATTGTATCAGGGAATTAAACAAAGGGGTGTGTCAATGAACCCCATCCAAAGTACTTTTTTCTTTCGAAAATCTAATAAAATTAAAATCTCCTAGCAAAATGGGTTCAGTATTTGTAGAACAAAAGCTAGATAACTAAGCAGTTTTATTTTCCTCTTGTGCAGCTCCATAAACTATCAAAAGATCCAGTTTCTCTCATAAAAAGGTCTCTAGCAATCTCTATAGGTGAATATAACAATTAAATAGCATGCCTAATTGTTCAGAAATCAGAATGGATTAACCGAGTAAAGATATAGGATCTGCAATGACAAGTTCAGTACCAAGGGTATGGAAGCCCATGTAGGGCAAGGCATTATAGTATTCCCTAGGATTGTCTACCTTTCTAACTTGCCCAAACTTGAGCAAAGTGTGTTTGCATTCACAAGGCAGAACCAGCTAACTCATTGCAACTACTAGTTGATTCACAAGCCAGAACCAGCTAACTAAGCAAACATATGGAAGCTGCAAATAAAGACAAAGATGGTCTAGTACAATACCAGGAGTGTAGAAGCTCATGTACGGTAGAACACATAAGTGACGCCTGTGCCTAGGCTTGCCAATCTTTCTCACTGCCCCTGATCTGAGCTCCATCATGAATAATCCAACACCCGTGCTGATGAAGATGACACCCACACCCTCTGTGAAGCCAACCACATGCGCTCTGTCTCTGGGATTCGCCATAGGTATCATTTCCCCTAGATCAATGACCCTGCACTGTACCCATTCTGCATTTTCATCTGAACCCACCGCTTTTGACAACAGATGTAGACTGGAATCCAGAACGACTGCATGCCCCAGAGAAGTATCCTTCATCACCGTGAGGGCAACCCATCCCCGTCTGCTGTGCACCGCCAATGGTGGGGGCTTAAGCACAGACACGCAATTCTTCCTCCAATCATGCTTGAGAATTACAATATCTCCTGAACGCGTGGAGAAGTAGATCCCCTTTCCGACAAGAGCACCACGACCATAGTCTGCACAGACGACGTCAAGTGTGGGACTTGCGGCTAGCGCGCTCCAAGCGCCCGTCTCCGATGAGTAAATGGTCGCCCAGACGCTGGGAGTGAACAAGTCAGTGAATATTGAGCTCACACAGAAGGGACTGCCGTGGCAGTCAAGGTGTGACAGCCGGCGACAGCGCAGAATATCGCGGTGGCCACGGTCATCAACTCGATCCCGGGAGGGTCGGGCACGGGCAGGCGATGGCGGTCACCCGTAATGCGGTCCCAGACAAGGTAACACTGATCCCCCTTCTCACGCATACGGATCAGTATGCGGCTGTGGCGGCAGTCGTGCGGGTACGCGAAGTAGGCGCCGGACGGAATGGGGAAGGCGGGCACTGCCGCCGTGGTGGAGACGAAGCGGAGAACCCGATCGGGGACAGAGGGAAATAGTGGGTTGGCGACGGAGCGGGGAGCCCGGTGGTCTACTGGGCCACTGCCGATGAGACCGAGGAGCGGAGGGGCTCCGTGGAAGACGCGGTAGCGGTGGAGGAAGGCGGGGTCGGAGATGGTGCGGAGCCACTGCTTGCAGGCGAGGGCCGCGCGGAAGAGCCACTTGGGCTCGTCCGGCGGGAGGCGGAGGAGGATCTCGACGATGGCGTCGTGGACCAGCACCGGCGGCGGCGCCGCCATGGCGTAGGAGTCGAGTCAGTGGTCGGCGGAATTTTTGGAATTGGGGAAGAGGAGAGAGCTGTTGAGAAATCGGTTCTCGGCACACACACATACACATAGATGAACACGGGCAAAGAAGACATAGGAACACAGAGAACAAGTAAGAGGGAAGTAGTTCTTTATTCACTTTCTTGCTCTGTACATTTACATGGAGAGAATGCCCCCTATTTATGGAAGAAGTAAGCTGAGAAGAATACATCTTCTTGTAATGTGAACTCCTTGAATTACTCCTCTCTTTGTCATTAATTGGCCACGCTCAAAGTCTTACTTTCACGTACTGTATGAAGACTTTGTCTTATAACACTCTCCCTTAGCCAATTATATGTCATGCGTATGCCTCGTTAAAACTCCTCCAAAAACCCAATGGGAAAAAGGTTGGAGAAAAAGTGCATCACATGTATCACTTATGCATCGCCTGTTGTCTTGTTAAAAACCTTACATGAGAAAACCCAGTGGGAAAAAACTCATCAAGAAAAAAAGAGTACAACAGTTGGTTGAATCTTCAGGACCAACCAATGCAGCTTAGGTCTTCAGGACCTATTGGTCTTCAGGACCAACTTGTAATCAATTTATGTTATATATATCCTTTAGGCTTTGATTCACATATCACTCCCCCTTGCATGATCCGCACTTATGTGAATGCCTCGTCAAAAAGTCCACCAAAAACCCAGTGGGAAAAAAAAGGTAGGAGAAAAGAGTACATCACACATGCCAACTATGTTACACATGTTGCCTCATTAAAAACCTTGCATGAGAAAACCCTGTGAAAAAATTCACCAAGGAAAAAAGAGTACAACAGTTTGATCTTCAGGATCAGGTCTTCAGGACCAACGTGTAATCCTTAGGTCTTCAGGACCTACTGGTCTTCAGGACCAAATTATGATCTTTTGGATCGTAATTATGGACTATTGTTCTGGGAGACTTCTCCCCCTGAACCCAGCAACCCTCAAGGTCATCCCATGCCCTTTTCACATATATTCCTGAAAATAAGAGGCTGGCAGAGACCTTGTGAATAAATCTGCTGGATTAGCGTCTATTCCCTCGCTCTTCTGAAGCTTACGAGGTAGAGGAATTGCTTGCTCTTAACATAGTCCATATGTGTGTGTGCAACACAAGTAATATTATTCTCATTGATAACAGTGGGCAGCTATCAAAGCTTAAGTCACATAACTTTAGGATGTGGCCAATCATCCATTTGAGCCAAACATATTCTCGTGTGGCTTTATACATGGAGATCATCTCTAATGATTGATCGATGTGACAACCAAGGTCTGCTTTACAGACTACCATAAAATGGTTGTACCACCATAGAATTCAAAAAGTCAGTCTAGGATCTAGCACTATGCGGGTCAAACATATAGCCAGCATCCATTTACCTCGCCATGGTTGGGACTTGGTTCTTTAGGAACCATAGACCAAGGTCTTAGGTACCAAAGGTGAATACAATATCAAGCCATTGTAGTACACCAAATACATTGGTACTTGAGTAGGGAACTTCAAGTCCCAATATTTCCTCATATTATCCTTAGGTCTAAATGGGACTTATCCACTTCCGGGGATTGGTCCACCATGGGGAATTTTTTAGAGGGTGGCATCTGCCCAATCAAATTTTTAAGTGCCCTCTTGATAGACTGATGTGTAAACACTCCTTCAAGGAGGTGCTTGAGCTGCTGGCTCAAGCAGGATTTGGTTTTATCCAAGTCCTTCATTATTGTTTGTGTAATCCTTCTTTAGGAGGAAAATTACTCAAGCGGTTGAACTACATCCTTTCAGATAGTTTCAACCCATACAATGACCGATGCAGGCGGGTGCTATACATGTTGCGATTTTGATTCGGTCTAGGGATCTCTAGTCCTTCAGGGACTCTCATGTGGATCTCCGAATCAAGTGACCTATATAAATATGCGGTCACGATGCTTACCAACTGCATTTATAGATTTAAGTTAGCTGTCACAAATATTAAGTATTGGAACCTTTGTGCCACTCGTAACTGGCGAGTATGTTTCACCGTAATCGATGATGGGTCTCTGCATTAACCCTTGTACCACTAGCCTCGCTTTGTGCCATATTTGTTCCTCTTCTAGAGGAATACCCATTTGCATCCTTCAGGGACGACTTCAGGAGGTGTTAGGTCTGTAGGCCCTAGACAACCTCTCTTTCATAAAGCGAGCGCGACTTTGCCTTAATTGTAGCTTTCCATTTGTCCCAATCTGAGCGCTTCTGGCACTCTGCCATGGACTTTGGTTATAGATCAGGATCTATTGAGCCAACAATTTCTTAGGCAATAAATATTCATGTCGACAATAGTGGTCTTTCAATTATATAACTCTCATGATTCCACATAGTGGTGATCTTCTCATGATCGTCTTCCCCGCTCATCATGATTTCCCATAACGATTGAGCTGGGGCGTTCCAATCTTCCAATGCGATAGTGTGCATGCGACACATTGGAGTTTCCATCTTCAGGATGGTGTCCTTCATGGACCTACTTAACTTCAGGTTGAGTTGCCTTTTCAGGGGCATTCTCGACTCCAGGTCGAGCTTCTTCAACTGATTTCTCAAGTAATGCAAGTGGCTCAAGACCTTATCTTTGCGGACGTCTCGGCGTGACCTTGTCTGAGCACCCGAAGGTATCCCCCTCAACCTAGGATCGGATGGAGACAATAGAGTTGGTAACCTTTTGGGCTACTTATACTCTCTCCGGCGCACTTATTGTAGGTAAATGCGACCTTGTCACCTTTCTGATCAGCGAAGGCATTCGGCAGCACATTTGCAGCAATTTGCAAATGCATAATCCTCTAAACTTCTGGTTCAGATTGACTAGTGCATGTTTTTGATGGACGCATTCTTCCATTCCATTCCATGCAATTTTCCGGCATTCTTCTGGATGCCTATCTCCCCTAATGCTGGAAAATGCAATCACCGTACCGAGCCTTATGAAGATCCCGTCATAGGCTCATTTATCCCAACTTCAGGTGGGTCTCTTTAATGTACGTTGATGTGGCGGTACTGGCACATATGTCGCATGACTAAATATACGCAGATAGGAAATACTTGATTCTTTTTCATGCACTAGCTATAGGGGGGTGTGCAGTTGATCTGAGTTGGATTAGCTGCGTGGCCCAACTGCTAGTTAGCAGCCTACAATTTTGCAGCAACAACCATGTAATCCACTTGGTCATTTTGGACAAGGATTTAGCTAGACCTTTTTGTGGCTCATCCCTAATCTTCAGGAGGGATGACCTTGTCATTATCTTCCTCTTTGCACATGTGGTGCAAATAAAATCTTCAGGACGAGGAAAGTTTCCTTTTTATGGCCAGCAAGATTATTGATGATTCTTTTCATCATATCCAACTCAAGATGACCCAATCGGTCATACCAATTTCTAAATATGGCTTTCATCGCAACACTTCCCTCAGTGGGTTTCATGTAATACAAAATCCCAATGGCAATGAAGGGAGTCATTCCACCACATATTTTGGATGCTCATGGGAGAACCAATGTGGCACTTCCGGTGCACACTATATGAGCATTGCTTCTGACAATGATCATAATATTTCCATTTACTTAGACAATGTTTGGAAATATCTGGTTTTCCCCTTAATCTTGAATTTTGTGGCGCCACTGTCTTCAGGACAGATATCTGCTTCGGCCATTTGGGCTCCCACAAGGTATGAGAAGTTTGGCAATATATACTGCTAAAAGGAGAAACCAACATTCATGCCATCAGGCATTAAATGCTCTTCAAGAGCATGTCTGGCCATTTTATATATTACAAATTCTCTTCAGGAGTATGCATAGCCAAATTCTATCGGACATTCCATTATGACTAAGGCCTTGTTTAGATGCATCAAAAAGGCTAAAAATTTCACTCTCTCTCCATCACATCATCAAATGTTGTATCATATGCATGGAGCATTAAATATCGGTAAAATAAAAAACTAATTGTACAGATTAGTTATAAATCACGAGACGAATCTTTTGATCTTACTTAGGCCATTATTAGACAATATTTATCAAATACAAACGAAATACTACAGTATTTTTCAGGCTAAAAATTTCGTGATCTAAACGAGGCTTAACATGATATCTTAGGGATTACTGCAAGTCCCTAAATATATCGAAGCCATAGACAAGGGGATTATCCTCACTTTCACCCGTTTGGATGTCTTCACCATTTCCGTTCGTGTCGACAGGCATGTTGTCATGTTTTTGAGCTTCAGGCTCAGTGGTGAAGTGAGACTAATATTGACTGATTTTGGTTGAAGTAGTCCTTCAGGGACTGCCATAAAACCAGTGGATCCCTTGATTTTATACTTATACTGCAGGTCAATGGTGTTGCAGAAATTTGTGTGCTCATCTTTGTCAGCTTCAGGCTGAGTAATAGTGTTATCAACGTACATATCGTCGAGTCTGATCTCGACGTTAGTGTCCCAAAGTAAGGCAATTGCTGCCATTCACGACTAGCTTGGCGAATTCCCTTTTCAATGTCTAGCATGCCCGCACCATTAAATGTATAGGGCCAGCTAATGTCGGTTATGCGTAATCTTATGTAAATATATATAGTGTTCGAGACTATATTTTTCCATACATCTTATGCATATAACCCATGCGGCGAGTCAGTAGGACTGTAGGAGCAGTGCGGCAGGGCTTGAGCATCGCAACCTGCAATATGCAAGCACATGCAAGTTTTTGACCGGATGGTTTAAGTGGCTTCTGGCCACTTGACGTGCACCCCTGCGCTAGTGCAGTACAGTACATGGATTGGCTTCAGGCCGTATCATTTATGGCCGCCTAGTGGGCTCGAGGCCATTTTCCTTTTACATGTGACCTCTAGTCACTCACTGATGTGTGGTAACATATAAATTCCATGCGACTTCTGGTCGCTAATACTGTACATGTACCAAATGGCTTCAGGCCATCATTTATTTTATTTTTATTTATACGAGCAGGGCATGCAAGTGACTTCAGGTCAATTCGCACTTGCCTCGGGGTGACTTCAGGTCACCTTTAATTTGCTCCATTCACATGGCCATTCACGTGAACGTTGCCAGACATGGACCCCGCATAATTTGAGCATGGAACAGGCAGTATACGAGCTTCGGGTCGTATATATGACTTCTAGCAACAAAACATTATGATCAAATGGCTTCAGGCCATTATTTTGTACTAATACAGGCGTGTGTTCATGACCGCAGGTCACATTTACTTTTCATGTTCGCAGAAACAGCCATTGCCCGCTCCGGCAGTAGCTCTGCTTGTTCTTATCTCTTGGGAGGAGATAAAGATGGCAGCAGTTTTCTCTTCGTGTACGAGTGCAGCTGGCATCACTGTAAGGATTCACCTTTAATGTCACGCCACACAATTGCAAGACCACTAATTTGGTTGCCATAAGAGGTTCGTATTACAACCTTTTCAAAAAATAGTTGCAATATGTGTCTATAGTGGAACAGACTAAATATGTTGCAATATGTATTGTTTGTCGTTGCAATAGACGTAGGCTACTGCGACCGTTTTAAAGTTATGTTGTAATTAGTTGGCTTTATTACCATGGTATTTTGGAGTTGTATTAGTATTGATTTTCGTTGCAATTACTTGGTGTTATTGTAACTATATTTGATTCGATTGCCTTTACTCATAACTATTGCTATGGTTGTTCTAGGTTGCAATAATTATTAGTAGTGTTGCAATTGCTAGGTGGTTATTGCCACAAAAATTATGAATGGGTGCAATATAATGTTCCTATTGCCATGGTCTTTTGTTGTTGTAATAATCTTTCGTGATGTTGCGATTGCTAGGTACTTATTGCAACTAGAGTCATTAATGGATGCAATATCATGTTACTATTGCAACGAGTTTTTTTGTGTTGCTATATACTAATGTATTTGGTGGGCCTCTTGGTGTGCAAGGGCTTGGAAAACAGGCAGCATACCCCAACCATCTATGTGATTATATTGGCGCCCAACAGGAGATACATTAGTGCTAAAAGTCAAGACATAAGCACCCTTGATCATATGGTTGCTACCGTAGAACACAGCATCAGAGAACTCCTTAAATTGTAACAACTGCTCCTTGCTAACGACATGAACTCTTTCATGCTACAAACTTAGGCAATTTGAGAATTTAATGTGAGAAATTATTCTAAGTTAGGTTGTTGCCCAATTGGACCTTACATCATCGGCTTCCATGGTCTAACTTCTACACTATAGTTTTTGGATCAGCCCATGTTACAATTCAGTTCAGTTTATGCCAAACTATTAATGACCCATTTAAACAATTGTCACATAGCCGAATTAAACAATTGTCACAACTCCATATATTCGATTGTCAAAATTTCACATGCATATATACAGAATATATTGGCTAACCCATTCATTTCCATATATCAAAAGTTGACGGTAACTAAATCACTAAAGCATATAGCAATTGTCAATAAGGAGTTTGAGAAAGGCTGCAAAGCCTTGGCAACGAGACACCTCGACAAAGCAACCATTTTTGGGACCTGACTAAGTGCCTGAAAATTAATATAATCATGCTATTAGTAATAGTGTTAGGAAATTATTGACAAAAGGAAATGACATTTACTAAGACACCCACTCCAAAAGTAGACAACCATGCTGCACAAGTTTTATTTTGCAGAGCAAGCTTCAGTATTGTACAAGTATATGTCTCACAAATCTCAGCAACCTTGGAACTAGTTAAGTGGTTTCGTGCACAATTTTAGTTTCTCAACAAATATAGCATGCTATAGATGTCAACTAATATTTTTGAGTGTTTAACAAGTAAAACATTGAAACTAGCACTCCCTTTTTGGTTTTATAATAGATATTGTTAAGAGAACATTATAATATGATCACAGAATAGGTTACAACAATCCCAAAGACAGATTAGTTAACATCACAAGAAACCAGTTGCATGAGTAAACTTTATGGCAAAAACGAAGTGCTATGCATTTGTTTGGCTACTGCAATACTACATCTTCTCACGCAAGTAAAGACTTATGTCTGCACAAAAAAGAAAAAGAAAAAGTGAGAGCTGCATTGGTTCAGAAATGGAAAGGTTTCTATTCTATGGAGCAAAGGTGGGCAATATATCAGATTACTGTAGCATCAAGATATCTAGAAAATAAGGATTTGGACATGCAGAAATATTCAGAGCAGTGTTATTTCGTACATCTATCTTTTGACCAAAAACTCAAGACAAGCCAGATATCGACATTGACATCCTAGTTACAGAGAAATAATGTTGTGGTATCATTTACCCTTCTAACTTAACAACCAAGGCCTATGCAAAACTGACATTTCAGAAATGATAAAATCATGCCAACGAAATAAACCAAGATGAATTATAATATTTTTGTTCAACTCTCAAAAGCATGGCAACCATAGAAAACTGATATTTGATTTGATTGCTTAATCAAGGAGACAATGATCAATTATTGTCTTTTTATTAAATGAAATTTGTCATTAACCTGTCTATTTCTATATGGAATTAAACAAAGTGATCATGTGAGAACTGGAAAACAGACACCTTTAGTTGGTAGCAGCAGTTCAGAACTGAGGGGTTATTGCTGATCCCAGTAAAAACATAGACACCTTTAGTTGGTAGCAGAAGGGAATTAAGCATATGAATGGAAAGAAAGAGTCAGAGTAAGAAAGAATCAGAGCACAACTCGATAAGTTACTATGACAGTATGTGGCAAATAAAATATTTCTGTTCACCACTGCATATATAAGAGTACAAATGCAATACAAGGAAACAATATGAATTTTTGTTTCTAAAAGTTTAGAGATTCCCAGACCTTAAAATTTCAGTGAGCTCTCAGACCCAGCATATCAATGACTCAGTGAGGAATATCAGACAAGCTCTAGATAGCTAGAATAGAAACTGAGACTATGATTAATGCCTACATAAACAAAGATATTTATTTACCAATGAAGATAAGATAAAAGAAAGGAATACATAATAGCTTCAGCAAAATATCTTGAACACAATGACATTATAACTGGAAATTTAGAAAACTCAGAGTTGCTCCATTTAAACGGCACTACTTCATCAGTTCTTACTCATCTAGTTTACAAATATGAAATCGGTCTATCAAATATTAGTGCACATGTTTTTGCTACGAAATAGTTTATTAGCATAGCCTACTTTGCATGCTCATGCCGTTGATGCCAAAGAAGTTGAATACAGTTCTCAACCAGATTTGTTATTATTAAGTTAAGCACCGGTAATATACTATTGCCCATTCTAACGCTAAGGAAATAGTAAATGCTCTTCAGCTTAACTCCAAGGGTGCCAGACATTCAAAAGAAAGACTGAAACAGAGTTTCCTTTTTTCTTATTACCTGATAACATGATAGTGTCATCAATTGTCACACAGAACTTATACACAGGCTGTCCATTGCTTCTCGCAATCACAAAATCACCAGCCTGCTTGAGAGATGGGATTATGAAAAAAAATCACAAAGAACTATAAGCAAATTCACAGAGAATTATAGGCAATCTTACCTCCTCTGAGTATAGAGAATAGTATCTTGACGTACCTGACCTTGTTGTTAAATTTCTTGTGCATAATAAGAGCTAAAAATTATTAAACAAATATGATTAGGTATGTTTTGACGCTACCAACAACGGAATTCAGAGTTTGGGGAGGAGGGGGTGGGGGGGTGGGGGACCAAATTAACCTGACTGAGAGAGATGGGGAAGGTGAATTCCCCGTACACGCACGATCTCCAGCAGCTGCAGACGTCGGCGCACACCGCAACACGGTGGCGCCACCTCGTCCTCGACCCTGGCCAGCACCATCCGCAGGAGCTCAAAGGGCACCTGCGCCTAGCAGCTCTCCTGCAGCGCCTCGTTCGGCTCGGCTATCCCACAGGCGGTGGCGGTTCCCTGGTGCTGGGCAGAGGCAACGGCGGCGGGGGCACGGACGCCACCCCCGTGCGGCCTGCGACCTGCAGCCGGTGCCGGGTGGCCTGGTGGCGTGTGGGGAGGAGAGGAATCGCGCACGTCTTTGGGAGAGGAACGCAGTTTTGGTTTTTGTGAAGACAAAGAGTGGAAAAGGACAGGCACGGGTGGAGGACGAGGCTCATGGACCTGGAAGGTGTGAGATAAGGTTGTTTTCATTTTCACTTTTGCATATGGCCATTGGCGGGAGTTCGTGCGCCAGAATTTTTAGGCTCCCGTGGTATTTCTCTTTCCTTTTTTTACATGGTCTATTGTGGCATGGTTCGTGAGTGTGGAGCCGTGGACGCCGGTTTAGTCCTAGCGCCAAAAACTTTGGATTTGTTGGCCCGTATTTTGCAGCCAGGTCCTAAAAGCAGCTTCAAGTACCTTTTTTTTTGCTCTCTCAGCTTTTTTGTTGTAAATAATTCCAAATTGAATTATTCATACTTTCAATTAGATTAGAAATTATGAAATTATATTTTGGCTTATATATTTCACTCTGACCCATATATTGTAGTTAGATGAAAACATCATTTGTTTGTTAGGGATAATTCATGGTTTATCCCTAAAATACCATTAATACTTGTAACAATTTTAGACTCAGAAAATTCTATAAACTTGCATGATAGCATATTTTTGGTGTATAATCTTTCCATATAAATTCATATGGTTTTAACAATTTATAGAATTAATCAAACATAATTTAGTTGTTATTCCAATTATTCGTTGAATTCCCATACAACAAATGTAAAAATATCTAAACTTGATTAGAAAATGTACAAACCTGCGTAGTGTGGGGGGAATATTTTTAGCACATGAGACATGACCCGTACAATTGTTCAGCCCACTACGAGAGGACACAGACTCGGTCACGGGCCCGTGTGATAAAAGCCCTAGATTCACTCGAAGCAAACCTAGGCGGGACGCGAGTCCTCCCAACTACAAAACAGTTCGAGCCTAGGGGTGCCCAACCCCAAGGGAACGAACCACTGAGTCTCCCAACGACAGATGAAATTCTGATTCGCCCAACCCTGCGAAAAGTTTCAGGAGAAGAAAAGGGACCTAGTCTCCTCCATTACGACGGAATCCTGCCAGCCATTTGTACCTGTGTCGTGTATGATGCCCGACCACGAGTAGTAGGGGCACTGCACGCAACGCCGCGCTATGTGGTGAAGCGGGCGGGTACGATTGTAGGGACCACACCCTCCTGTTGGCACGAGCAGCGGTAGGACGACGTGAGAAGGAGCGCCCAAGACGTGGTTCCCACGACACATACAAGGAGAGGCATAACCACAAAGGAAGTGCCACTCGACCACCACCTTAAGTTACAAACTTGTACCCTCGAGGCCCTTCCCTTGGACTATAAAAGAGGAGCCTTGAGACTCTCTTAGACGCTGGTTGAACATGACTAGTTTATCGGCACACCTATTCTACTATTCACTCCACACACACCGAGCACAAAAACTTGAGCTTTCCTCTAGCTCTCTCTCGAACCCCATTGTTTGTAACTCCCCTTTACAAGCCGGATATAAGAGCGGGTAGCACACCAACCCCCATGACTGGATGTAGGGAGATTATGTTGCACCAGTATAAACCCCTTGTGCCTACCTTGGCTCCCCATCCAAAGCCTCTAATGCGCAAACACAATAACTAGTCGGCTAGTTTTCAAAACACCAAAATATGGCAAGATGATTTTGATATATAATTAGTGCATCAAATTTCAAATGATTTTAACAAAGCAATACTACATGTTGTTTACAAATAGGTATAGAACTAAATGATGTTTTTATTTGCGAAGCATGCAAGTATTGCGATTTAGTAATTTTCAAATTGTACCTTTTATAAAAGAGCTATGTATAGTATACCCATTCGTGGTGCATATTGTATCTATCACTATTTCCCGATCCTAATACAAAACATACACAAACCTTTTTTTATAAAAGAGTTATTCTATAACATTATCTCATAGTGTGCCATATTTGTGATGCGTAAAAGATATATAAGTCTTTTTGTATATTTGAGAAAAAATAAAAGAGCTATTTTTAGTGTACTACTTAAAATTTTGGCGGCTATCATGTAAAATTATCCTCCCGCGTTGGATTGCCGCGAGACCAACCCAAAATGCTTGGTCGTGTCTCTGGTCTAGTACTGTACTTGATAAAACCTAGCAATCCCAATCCTCCTCTCTCCCCAAAGGCCAGCGGCAAGAACACAACACACGTCGAGCGGCGGTGGCCTGACCAGCCGCCCGGCCGTACGCCGAGAGCCACCTCCTGCGACACCTCCCCTTCTTCTCCGCCACAGTGAACCTAAGCGTAGCCTTCGATATGCCAGTGTACGCATCCATGGATGAGGATGAGCTGATGCCAGCCCGCCATTTTTGCTGAGTCGAGTCCACGCCAGGCCTTCGGTGCCCCCTTCGGTTCTCACCTCGGGAGTCACGGATTGGTGGAGGGGAGAATTTGAGTGGTGCGGCCATGTATCCATCTACTAGGTCCTCCAAGATCCCGTCGCTCCACCAGACGGATATCAACTGGGGCAAGTAAGTAGTTGTCCGTCCTGTAATTCCTTAGGTTTACATTTTGTGCCAATTTCTCCCTTTTTCGTGGTCAAAGAGATTTAGCCCCGAACCGTGTCCTCTGCCGACTTAGGTTTAGGAATTATGATTTGAGTATTTGACATGGCTGTTCATTCTTTGTTACAACTAATTTTCCTCCACTGTCAGGTTAATTAGGCTACAGTACACCTAAAGATTAATACAAACTGTGCTTTGTTTATGTGTTGTGGTTTTTGCTGGTAGGGTCAACTCAGATGCATGAGAAATATTCCTGGTTCCCTCACCTATTATATCATGTAAAATTTGAATTCTTGAGCCTACCAAACTAATTTGGGAACTACTACTTCTAATTTGTTGTGTAATATATGACTAAAAGTATGTTGTACCGAATGGATCCATAGGGGCCAGGGCCTCTCCAGTTTCCTCAAAAAAGAGATCAATTATGGATGTTAGAATGCTCCACTGAATGGATCTGTTATTTGACAAGATTTTTCATTAACATAAGGATTCCTGTTGTTTAAATAAAATCGATATTGCACCTGCTTTTAACTTGTGCTCTAATACTAACCATGTAGAAAAGCTACATGATGTTCATGCTGGCTCTTAATTTTGCCTAGGTTCACTAAAATAGTTCCATTTTAGTAACAAGGAATATGTGTCAAGCAAAGATACCTTACTGAAAATTACTTGTTGTTCATCGATTCAACCTTTGATGATATAGCCATACTTAGAGCGAGCTCCGGTAACCAGTCGCCCACAAGAGCACCTGCTCTGAACTGTCCTTGCATGCCGCATCTCTTTGCTTAGCATTATAGGATGTTAGAATCCATTGTTGTATGGTCCTGTACAACTAATTGTAAAAGGTTATCTTGCATGAGGATTATGCTGTTTAAGTGTACGTGCTCCTTTAGATTACATAATTCTTTTATAGTATGTATATAATTGTGCATCATCTATTCGATACGAATGCAACTAAGAGCATACTAAATAACAACTACCTATCGTTTTAGACTTTTAGTTGTGTATCCTGCCACAATGGACAGCAGCGCAAAGGCAAAACCGGTGCGGCGGAGCATGCCAAACTTGCTAATTTTATCTTATCAGTATACCATTCTATGTAAAAGTTTGCTCTCCATGGAACATTTGGTACATTTTTCTTTTATTGGTTAATTGGTTATTTAGATTTGACATAGTCACTTTATAAATTGCCATATTCTTTTCCTGGTCCATGATTTTGTACAGAAATTCCTAACAAGTGTAGTCCTCTAGTTAAATTACTCTAATAAATTTGTAACATAAGTTGATTGTTTCTGTTAGATAACAAGCCGACGCTTCAATATGTATATCTAAGAATTTTTCAGAAATTCCAAGATTGACCTCTGGAACTACTGGACTGCAGGTTGGCCAACTGGAAAAGCATTGACAATGTTGTGACAGTTCAAATAGGAGATAGCTTCCTCAGCTTCTACCCTATCTTCACCAGGTATCAATAATTCATCATCAGCATAGGCCACAGGCACAACATGGACAACATTTAAGATTCAAAGTTCGAAGAAATTGATTTTATCTGCATAACACTATGGCTTCGCATTTTTTTAAAAAACAACATCTAGCTGTCTGAATTGTGAGAGTCAATGAGTACATATTGCAGTGCTTCTATCAAGGGGCACTGAGTTACATGATCTCTGTTGGAACAAGATACTGATAGAGTTTTAGGATGACACTGTATGTCTATAAAGGCCTGTTTTTCTAGTGTATGTGCAGTGTGATTTTGTTCCTGCTTATCTTCAAGACCCTTGTGTTCCTTTGCCTTGTTGAGCTACTTGCAAGTTGCAAGTCAGTACTTCAAAGTCGATGAACTAGATGAGCCTAACTATTTGCTACCGATTCAGTTCCACATTGCAAATTAATAGTTCCATACTCAGTGCATTAAGTCCTTTCTGCAATGTGAGAACTTGAAACTAAGTCCATGATGCAATGTCAGAACATTAAATTAGCCATCTCTAGACATTTCTTGGAGCTGATAGCACTTAGGTACTGTGGGTGTGGATCTTGCTATTTGAACTGCCTGCATCTGAAAGTATTGTTGTCAGTTTTGCACAGTTGTCTGTACTGTATTTAGATGGTGCTTTTTCACCTTTTTTTGATGATGGGGTGCTTTGCCACCTTGTGCTAGCTTTGCAACGAACATGGAAAGGTGTAATTGACTTGTCAAATCTATTGAGCACTGTGTAAGTTATATTAACAGATTTTGTCCACATGCTTATTTTTCAATTTTGTTGTCTTATAAAAGTAGTTGTAGGGTATCTGTCAAAGCAACGTACATTTAACATCTAGTCAGCTGTAGGGTGTCTGTAAAAGCGTACATTTAAGATCAAGCTTGTGGTGATGTTTTTCCTTTTGTGTGTTAACTGAACCTTTTATCTGAAATTGGATATGCCTAGAGTTCTGATCGTGCAATTAGATATACATCTTGCTTTTCCAGAAACCTGCTAACTTGGAGAGGGTAAATATTTTTGTACAAGGCTTCAGTCATCCTGTGATCAGTTGTAAGCTCCATTTTTCTTAAATGCTTGTTCTGTTACTATGTTTTAGACTTAAAGCTATGTTGTTGGTTTCAATTTATTCAATCATGTAAGCACTCTAGATTGTTTGATCTATAACCTGACTCTATAATATCTGTGAAATATTGCATTTAAGGCGGCAAGCTATGTATAGTGACTGTTCAGTTGAAGATTGGAAAAATCAGTTAGAGTTGATGAACTTGTGGCTTTTCATGGTACAAAATCTAACCTGACTCTAATATCTATAAAGTTATTGCATTTAAACTATTGTTCAATAGAATACTAGAAAAATTGGTCAGAATTGATGAACTTGTGGCTTTTTCTTGTACATATGATCTTTAAGCACTCTTATTTTACTCCGGTCAATTTATGCATTTCTGTTGTAAATTATTATTAATTAGAAATACCAATGTTATTGATTCTTATTAGGAGCAAGATGGAGTTTGAGTGGAGTGCACGATTGGTGGGACAAGGCAACCTTTCTTGCAGTGTATATAGCTCATTACATTTTTTAAGTGTTCAAACTAGCTAGTCTGTGTTTCAGTTGTACGTGTGTTATTGACTAAGTTCGACATGATTTTATTAATGATATGTATGAACGAAGCATATTTTGGTTTAATGGATGCCTAAATGCAATTATTGTTTGAAGCTACCAAATAATTTGGCGTTGCAATATTCGCTATAGCAACAAACAAACAAATGATGTGGCAAAAAAACTCGTATTAACAAAACAATGGGTGTGGCAATAATCTTTGCAACATAAAGTAAGTGTTGCAATAAGGGTATAGTATAGCAACCAAGTATTAATCATGGCAATAGAATGCAACCTCTAGCAACCAAACATTTGTCGTGGCAATAGCGGGTTCCATCTATAGCAACCATAATATTAAGTGTGGCAATAAAGAGATTATCTCTAGCAACCAATATTTATCGTGGCAATAGAGAGGTTATCTCTAGCAACTAAATATTTGTCGTGGCAATAGTGTTCTACCTATAGCAACCACATAAAAAGGGTGGCAATAGAGAGAAGAACTATAGCAATCAAATATTTGTTGTGGCAATAGAGGGTGCATCTATTGCAATTCTATTGATGTGTGGCAATAAGGTCTATTGCAACACCCATTGTTGTTGCTAGAGCACCTATTGCCACTCTTTAGGTATGTGGCAATAGATATCTTTGGCAACACCGAGTGTGTTATAAAAGTTACTATTGCAACACCTATGATGGTCGCGTGTACTATGCCTTACAACACTTTATGGTATTGCAAGAGCATTTCGTGTGTTGCAATAGAGAAAAATCTATTACAACACTAAAATAAAAGTGTTGCGCAAACCTATTGCTACCACATCAGTAGCAACGCCTCGCAACTAAAGTTTTGTGTTGCAATATTGTCTATTGCAACATTTTTTTTTTCTATGGCGACACTTTTAGGTCGTTGCATCGGAGAAAAACCTTATAGCGCATGGCAGTGGCTTCGGGCCACTTGAATACCGGGCCTTGGGGCAGTGGCTTCAGGCCATGCGTAAATGAGCTGTTGCTTTCTCGCATCCCCTCGTGAGCACTTCATCGTGAGAAGAGGAAATGCCAGCAACAGCAACCAACCCCAGCATGCACATGTATTTGACCGGCATGCACCAGCCCCAGCATTCTTATCCTCTCCCCATTCTACCTCCCGTGTGAATATCCCAGGAAGTCGCAGGAGAGGAGGAAAAGAGGCAGCCATGGCTTGGAGTTTCCTGTCAGTGGCCAGTGTGGCGGATGCGGCGGCCTGCAGGGCCAGCTCGCCTGCGGTCGACGCTATTGCGGCAACGGCGACTACGGCGGCCTTCAGGGAGCGCTCGTGCTTGTGGTGGCGTAGGGCCAACCGGGTGGCTGTTGGGAGCCTGTGCGCTAGGGGCGGCAGCCGGGTCTCGCCCTCACGCCGGCCCATTGCCTGGGGTGGCCGCTGCTGGCGGCCAGGCTCGTGCGCGCCTGCGTCCTGGCGCCTATGCATCGCGGCCGGGAGAGGACCGGCAGCGGTCCACGGTGGGATCCGCGCGCGCGCTCGTGTCGCCGTGGCATGGCCGGGAGGGGCCGTGCGCCAGCGCCCGCCGTGGTTCGGCCAGGAGCGGCGCGCCTTCGCCTAGCCAGTGGCCCCTGCTCGCGTCTCTTCAGGAGGCTGGGCAGCGGCGGCCTGGCTAGCGGCCTTCGGGGCCGTGTCTGCCCCTGCAGGGGGCGTTCTTGATTCGTGGTCGCTCACTTGTCTTCGGGACGGTTGGCACTTTTAAGGCCAGTTCCGGGCGAGACGGTTGGCACTTTTAAGGCCAGTTCCGGGCGAGCGGAGGCAGGGCCTTCCTTTGCATCGCCACTGTCGACACTTCAAGGCCGATGACGTTGTTTCCGGCGATGGACGGTGCCTGCGGCATAGCTGCCTTCACGTCACCGGGCGCTGCCGATGCGCCAACAACATAGCAGGTGAAACATGCCTATGAGCTGTGGCTTCCGGGGCACACTCAAGAACGACGAACCGTGGTGCCTATGCATCCACTAGTGGAGTTCGTTCATCATATGGATGCGTGGAGAAACGGATTGCTCACCTATCTTTACCTTTTAACTCGGTTGAGCTTCGTGCTGATAACGTGTCGAGAAATCGGTTCTCGGCACACACACATACACATAGATGAACACAGGCATATGAACGAGAAGACATAGGAACACAGAGAACAAGTGAGAGGGAAGTAGGGAGTTCTTGTATTCACTTTCTTGCTCTGTACATTTACATGGAGAGAATGCCCCCTATTTATAGAAGAAGAAAGCTGAGAAGAATACATTTTCTTGCAACGTGAACTCCTTGAGTTACTCCTCTCTTTGTCATTAATTGGCCACACTCAAAGTCTTACTTTCACACACTGTATGAAGACTTTGTTAGACATAATCTGCTGCCGTTCCACTCTCTTTACTCGACATGGCCAAGGGCGGGTGGTCGGTCAACTGCCTAAGCTAAGACGTGCGGCAGGGCATGTCAATAGGTCATTGCTGGTTGCTGCAGATACACATTAGCAGGTAGTGGGCTGATGTAGGCATAGTACTAAGAATAGTAGGTGGCTGTAGACAGCCATACCTCATTGTACCTTGAAGTAGGTAGAGGTTTGTATATATATATATGTATGCAATGCAATGGAAAAAGACAGCTTCTTTGCCACCATATTCAGGCTCTGTCTTCAGCCAACGCAGGAGCAGAGGGTGTGCTGTGTGTGTGAGTTTGGGAGCTCGACTCGTCTTCTTCCTTGGTTCAGGGAGAAACTCGAGGGGGGTCGAGCAGTTCCTGCTCGTCCTCAACGGTGCTAGGTTCTAGCGCCGACAGACTTTGTCTTATAACAAGAGCAGAGTTTTTTTTGAGCTTATTAAGGGGAGAGAGCGAGTTTTTTTTTATCAAGGGAGAGAGCGAGTTGAGTGATGGGCCTCCGTTCGTCCCTCGTCCGTACCAAAATTGATGGCCTGATAACTCGCATCGGCCTCTTAGCAACCGCCCATTCAATCAGCCCATTCAAAGTAGTTGTGGTCCAATCCAATAGTGTGGTGAAATGACTTGCATGTTTTTTTTCCATTTCCACCGAAGAATGGTCTTAAGAGCAGCCCGCCCTTCGAGCTGTTGCAGTGATGGATTTATCTCGTGTCGTGGATTCATGGTGATCAAGGTTACCTGGCCGACTTGGAACATGAATTGGTTGCCGAGGGATGGCCTACTGGGGCCGTTTAGATGTGCAAGCATTGAGCCGCTGGAAAGAGTTTGCGAACTTATTAATTCCACATTTGCATCGTGGGATATACAGGCGCTACAGAGCCATTTCATTCCTATGGATCGGGAATTGATCCTCAGTATACCTCTGATGATTCGAAGGCAAAGGGATTTTTGGGCCTGTCACTATGAAAAATCATGTTCCTTTACCGTCCGATCGGCTTACCGGATGTTGATCAATAACCGGGACCGAAGGACGGATTGGATAGAACATAATGCGAGAGAATCGGATTTTGCAGCAAACCAGCGAGACTGGGCAAACCTATGGAAGATCAAGGTTCCGTCAAAAGTCAGAAAATTCCTTTGGAGGCTAGCCAAACAATCTATTCCAATGGGTGATGTCAGATATCACAAAAACATCGCTCAGGATTCTTGGAGGATGCTCTGTTGGAATGCAACATGGCACAATGTGTTTGGGCACTACAACGGGACGAGCTTCTGGAGTTCATCAGCCGAGCCCAACATGGTGATGCTCGGGATTGGCTTCATGAAGCTATAGCAGTGCTTCAGCACGATGATCTAATTCGTCTGGTTGTAACGGTGTGGTCGATCTGGTATGCGAAGAAGAAGGCTGTGCTTGAAAATATATTTCAGATCCCTCTATCGACTCACAGCTTCATAGAAAGCTTCATTGCAGACTTGGAGTCTGTTGTGCCACTGGTGATAGAGAAATTAGGAGAGTCAGACCGGGGAGGTGCACGAGCTCCTGTTCGTCCCTAGATACCACCATCGACAGGAGTGCTGAAGATAAACGTGGATGCGACATTATCGAAGAACTCGTCGATTGCAGCAATGGCAACAGTGGCGAGGGATGACTCAAGAAGGTTTCAGGGGACGTCGGTGATAGTGATGGGAGGGGTAAATGACCCTGAAACGAAGCTAATGCCGAATTAAAGACCTTAAGCGGAAAGAAACCGGAGGTGGCGAAAAACAAAAAAAAGAGAAAGAGCTTACAAACTTATCTGAACCTGGTAGCCAACACTGCCGAGGTGTTGGCGTGTCAAGAAGTGTGGCGTTAGCAGAAGGCCTCGTTATTCAGCGAGTCCGGATTGCCACAGACTTCATGAATGTCGTGAGAAATATGAAGGGTTTTGGCATAGGTGCATATGGCCACATTATCAAAGAGATCAAATCTGGGATGTCTCGTTTCGCGAAGGCAGAAGTCGTTCATGAAAAAAGGGCTTCGAATGTTGACGCTCATTGTCTAGCTAGAAGTTTAATTTATGAATCACTAGGTTGACATGTGTGGTTTTTATCTCCTCCAGATGAAGTTTGTATCAACTATTGTAACATTTGAGTAAGTTTGGTACACACCTTAAAAAAAAGTTACCTGACCGACTTGGCCACTTGGATTTATCTTTGTTGATGCAGGACGGGCCTCGACCTCCCGGTTCTGAAGACATGCTTGGACATGTTTGGTGCAGCATCAGCCATCAGGTCTGTCCACTCAAATTGTTGCGGGGATGGCAGTGCCAGCATCTGTTCTTCTGTTCACTGTTTCTTCAACATCTAACTACGTGTTTGTTGTTGTTAAAAAAAAAACTACGTGTTTGTGTAGAGAATAAATAAATCCCGCTTGTTTTATATCCACCAAGCTGCGCCAAAAAAATAACAATTGACAAATTTATGTTACTGCCCAGGATCGAACTGGAGACCTTCAGTGTGTAAGACTGACGTGATAACCACTACACCACAGCAACTTTGATGTTTGTGGTTCATAATAACAATATTTAACTTTTTCCAAATGGCGGACAACCAAAATGCTTATAAGAAATTGCGAATTGCCGTCAGGTACTGCTCGTTCTCTGATTCCCCTGCACTTTATTTTTGGCGGAGAGAGACGAGGAGGAATCTGAGTGAGTGCTGAAGGACGAAACTATAAATATCTGATGACGAGAAGAGAAATACTCCTACTCGTAGAAAAGATCCCATTTCGCTTTCAGCCAAGATCGTCTTTTCCCCTGCTGCCAAGGTCCAACCAAACTGGAGGCGGCTTGGATAGGGCTCCCAGCTTTTCTATCCCTCACTCTCCCTGTCCGTTCCTTCACTCCCAGTCCCAGCTGCCATTGTTGCAACACGTACAGGCACAGCACAGCACAGTACAGCAGGAAAAATAATAAAGAAGCTGTACTACCTGTATGGGTTTGCAGATGATCCATGGCAGGCCCTGCGCTTATTGCTACCCATCGTCCTCATCGTCGTCGTCCTCCTCCTCCTCGTGGATGATGCAAGCCCTGCCCCCGAAACAGTCTCACCATCCATGTCAGTGCTCATATCTGCTCCTCAACTCTAAATTACACCTGCATTTCCTGCTGTCATCCTGTGCTGTATGTAATTCTCTATTGATTGATGACATACTAGAAGATTATTACTCTTCTCACAGACTGACGGCAGGAAGGTAATGTAACAGCAACACCTTCCTTTGCTTTTGTTCCAAAACGAACCAACGAAGGACATTCATGCATGAACTCGTGATTGACTCTCTGGGGGTTTTTTTTTTTTCATTCCGAACGAAACGAAAGTCATGGTCATATTGACTGAATATATATAGCGTGTTTTTGCCATTTCTGCGTTGTTTACAGTGAATGGAGGGAAGCAAATATTCTCTGAATCCCTTGCAGCACTGGCCATGCATCTCCTGCTGAAACGTCGCAGAGACCGTAGCAGCAGGGACATTGCATCTTCAGCCGGCGTGCTCCAAATCACAGAGAACAAATCAGCTGCGGCCAACTTAACAAAACACAAGGTCCGTCCTCTTTCATATCCCTCCCGATGTGATCAGCAAGGTTTTTTTTTTTCGTTTTTTTAGAAGAAAAGTTTTTTCCCCTTTCTTTCTATTTGTAGTAAGAAGAAAGTTTTTTTCCCTTTCTTTCTATTTGTTGTTGTTATATTTACAGTAAGAAGAAAGTTTTTTTTTTCCCTTTTCTTTCTATTTGGTGTTGGTATATTTACAGTAAGAAGAATTGCAGGTGATGAGTGCAGAAAGGAAACTCCTCGATGACGCTTTTGACAGAACTAGTTTAGAGCATGAAAGCTGGATGGACGAAGACACATCGTTTTGGATCGACAGAGATAACACGAGCAGCAATTTGCAGTACGGTTTGTTAATGCAGAACCTTCAGGAATTGGAGACGAGTTTGGCTGGTAAAGACTTGGAGATGCTGGAGAACGACATCCTTGTGCACATCGAGCAGCTTGGAGCTCTGAAACCGTTCAACGCGTCTATGAACAGTGCTACCCTGCTAGACACCCTGACACATGATCTGTCAGATAGCTCTCTGCTTGACCAAATTATCAAGTTTGATCCAGAGACGACTCCTCTGTATGAGGAGCAAGAAGATAGTGAAGTGGTCGTCGTCCGGAGTGGCAAGAGTCAGGAGAGGAAGCTGAAGAGAGTGAGAGCGTCAGAGAAAGGAACCAGGATCTCAGTAAAAGTGAATCCACGAAGATCCAAGAAATCACGGAAGGCGAGTAGCAGCCAGTTTATATCCGAGTGGAAAAGTCACCCAGGACGAAGAAGGATCATTGTGCGTGAGCAATCAGCGCTGCTAGCGACCATCAAGGTCCTACTGCTACTGCTATGTATATCAAACATCATTCTTATATATCTTTATTACTGCTGAAAAAGAACATTACAATTTACAGCAGAGAATTGAATGTCAAATTTAATTCTGCAGGAATGTGCAAGCCTTGAGAAGATAAGGGAGAAGATGGTGAAGGAAGGGCAGGAGGTGAGCTACCACAGGTGGGCAGAGGCAGCTGGAGTGGACGAGGCAGAGCTGATGAGCAGGCTGCAGGCAGGTTACTGCTGCCGGGAGAGGCTGCTGGTGACCACCGAGTGGCTCGTCAGGTGCATCGCAAGATCATACACCGGCATGGGGACGGCATTGGACGATCTGCTTCAGGTCAGGTTCATTGGAACATGCACAACACTATTGCATCATCAGTCACCATTCTGATTATGTGCGACTGATGAACTTGTTTGGTCACTGTTGCATTGAAATGACATCGATCGATCGCTGCAGGCTGGGAAGATGGGCGTTCTTGACGGCGCCGAGAAGTTCGACACCCGGAAGGGGTGCAGGTTCTCCACGTACGTCAAGTACTGGATCAGGAAAGGGATGCTCGCTCTCCTCGCTGAAAACTCTGGAGTCACCCTGCTGCCTGTACGCCGACATGTTTTCCACTTCGCTTCCTGTCAGCAAACCATTTAATTTTGCCACTGAACTGATCACTGATTCACAATGCACGCACAGGCAAGAATGGAGAGCATCATGCGCAAGGTGAAGGAGGCGCGGCGCGGCATCCGGTACAGCCAGAGCAGGAACCCGTCGGACTCGGAGGTGGCCGACGCCGTCGGCGTGTCGGTGGCCAACGTCCGGCTGGCGCGCAAGTGCTCCCGCCGGCCGGTCTCGCTCTACTCGGAGATCGCCATCGGGCAGGACGCCAAGTACGCGGAGGTGATCCCGGACGAGTCGGCGGAGGCGCCCGACGAGGCGGCGCTGTTCCGGGGCCAGCTCAGGGAGCGCCTGCTGCTGGTGCTGGGCCGGCTGCCGGCGCGGGAAGGACACGTGCTGAGGCTCCGGCACGGGCTGGAGGACGGACGGTGCAGGTCCCTGGAGGAGATCGGGGGGATGTACCGCGTGTCCAAGGAGTGGATCAGGAAGATCGAGAAGTCGGCCATGGCTAGGCTCAGGGACGACGACGACGTGCGTCGTGACCTCCATGACTTCGTCTTCTGATGCGCACTGCGATTTTAGCCACAGTATCAGAAGCTGTGTACGTAGTACAATACTCCCCTACACACCAACTATACAGATACACGATAGAAAATCTGTGAATGTTGGAAAACGCAGCAAATTCATGTTCAGGCGACGCCACTTTATTTTTAGTCTTTTCTCTTTCGTTTTTTTTTTGCATAAAAAAACAAATATGCCCAGGGAACAGAATGCGAGTGAGTTCACACTTCACACCTTGCGCCCTGTGCCCCTGTTCCTCTCGCTGGACGCTGGGTGGCGGCGCGCAGGTCGGCAGTGCGCTGCGCCGCCGGCGCCATCGCCGCTCGGCTTCGGCCCATCCAATCCACCTTTCCGCACCACGACACAAGTAAAATACCATTCACAGCATCTAGCGCCCTCCCTGTTCCTCTCGCTGGTTGCGCAGGTGCGCTACGCTGCCGGCGCCAACGCCGTTCAGCCCATCCACTCCACCTCTCCTCCCACCACACAAGGACACAAGGCATGTCGCGGGGGATCAGGCCTGGCCGCCGCACGTGCGTAGAGCTGGAGTGGATCATCGTCACGGCACCGCTCAGGGAGCCTCGGCCGAGAGGACGCGCTCAACCTGTTTGATGAATTGCTTCCTCAGGCCTCGGTGTATGCCTTCAACCGTGTCCTTACCGTCGTCGCCCGTGCAGACTCCTCGTCGTCACTGCGTCACAGCGCTGCGCTCGCCGTGCCCCTTTTCAATACCATGGCCCAGGCCGGCGTCAATAAGGTGGCCGCCAACAGTTGCACCTTTGGCATCCTCATCCGTTGCTTCTGTACTGTTGGCCACTTGGACCATGCCTTTGCTGCCTTTGGCCAGGTCATCAAGATGGGATGGAGGGGCCAGGTCATGGCCCTCAACCAGCTAATCAAGGGTCTCTGTGATGGTAACAGGACTGGCGAGGCAATGGATATAGTGTTCAGACGAATGCCGGAGCTTGGTTGTACACCTGATATTTTCTCCTACAACATTCTCATCAAGGGTCTGTGACAGCAAACGGACGAGCGACACAATTAATATAGTGCTCAGACGAATGCTGGAGCTTGGCTGTACACCCAATGTTGTCTCCTGTAACACTCTCATCAAGGGGCTGTGTGCTGAGAAGAAGAGTCAAGAGGCTCTCGAGCTGCTGCTCCACATGACGGCTGATAACGGATACAACTGCCCTCCCAATGTGATATCATATAACACAGTCATCGATGGCTTCTTTAAAGAAGGTGAGGTCAATAAAGCTTACACCCTGTTTCATGAAATGCTGGATCGGGGGTTTCCACCTGATCTTGTGACATACAACTCAATCATTAATGGCCTGTGCAAGGCTAAAGCAATGGAAAAGGCTGAAGCGGTCCTACAGCACACGTTTGATAAAGGTGTTATGCCAGATAGTTGGTCATATACTTGTTTGATCCACGGGTATTGCTCTTTAGGACAGTTGGAAGAGGCAGTGAGACTGCTCAAAAAGATGTCTGGAGATGGTCTGCAACCGGATGTTGTCACTTACAGTCTGTTGATAGACTATTATTGCAAGATTGGAAGATGCAAAGAACCTAGGAGTATCTTTGATTCAATGGTCCGGAGAGGTAAAAAACCCAATTTTTTTTAGATAATGGATAACTATCCGGCCTCTACATCCAAGGATGTACGCAGCCTAAAATTACAAATGTTTTGGTAAAAAAATAGAAAGCCGTAGTCTTATAAAACGACCAGGACGCTAGTTCAAACAATATAAATGTTTTCATCCTTTATTGGAAATCTCTAAAGCAATAACTTCTAATTTCTTGCTTATCGTCGAGAGCGCATCCTTGGCTTGCTCTTCATGCTGCAGTTGGGCCCAGAAACGTAACCAGAAAGCTCCCCTGAAAATAACCTGCATAATAGAGTTAATTTTTATTTTATTAAAAACAACATCATTACGGCATCTCCAAATAGCCCACAACATGGCAGCGACTCCCACCCAAATCAAATTTTTAATCTTGCTATTTTGATTTGACAGCCAGTTACCAAATATGTGGCTGATTGATCTGGGTTGAGACAAACTAGTAGCAAAGAAAATAATCCTCCAAATCGTCTTGGCAAAGGGGCAGTCTAGGAATAAATGTCGAATAGTTTCATTCCCGTTACAGCAAACACACTTCTGACTCCCTTTCCAATTTTTTCTAGCCAGGTTGTCTTTGGTAAGGACAACACCCCTTTGTAGGAACCAAAGAAAAACCTTTATTTTTAGAGGAATTTTTAACTTCCATATCTTCCTATGTCGAAAAGGTATATTTGTATCTATAAGATTTAGATACAAGGATCGGACAGAGAATAACCCAGAACTGGTTAAACTCCATTTGAAATAATCTGATCCATTTACCAGTTCGACATGAGAGATATTTGCTACTAGACTATGCCACTCTGTAAGCTTATTATCCACCAGAGCCCTTCTAAAAGAAATGTTCAGGGGGCTAGTGCTCATAACTTTTGAGACCGTAGCGTGAGAATCTCTCACTATATTATATAAAGATGGATAACGGACTTTCAGAGGCCTTTCACCTACCCATGTATCATCCCAAAACCTAGCTGTTGCTCCATCCTTAATAATGAAAGAGCCCTTTGCCAATACCTCATCTTTGATATGCATGAGGCCTCTCCAAAAATAAGAGTCATTGGGCTTAGCTGTGACTTGGGATAGGCTTTTGGAACTCAGGTATTTTTTTCGTAAAAGCGATTGCCAAATACCTTCTGTATTCAATAAATTAACCAGCCATTTTGCTAGGAGGCATTTATTTTGCAACTGTAAGTTTAGAATACCTAGTCCTCCTTGGTTCTTGGGATGACAAATAATATCCCATTTGGCAAGACGGTATTTATGCTTCTCTGAGGCCCCTTGCCAGAAGAACCTTGATCGATAATGATCCAGGTTCTTTAAGACACCCTTGGGAATCTCAAAGAAAGACATCATAAACATGGGCAGGCTGCTAAGGACTGAATTAAGCAGTACTAGTCTTCCCCCATAAGACAGATACTTTGCTTTCCAACAAGATAGTTTTTGTTTAAAACGATCTTGTACTTTACCCCATTCAGAATTTAGGAGTTGTCTATGATGCATAAGGATCCCAAGGTAATGGAAGGGATATTCACCAGCATTGCATCCAAAGAGAGTAGTATAAAAAGACTCCATCTCTTTTGCTTCACCATAGCAGAAGATTTCACTCTTGTGGAAATTAATCTTCAGCCCAGAAAGCTGTTCAAAGACGCACAGCAACAGTTTCAAATTCCGTGCTTGTTCTGGGTCATGATCAAGGAAGATAATGGTGTCATCCGCGTACTGTAATATGGACAAACCATCATCTATCAGATGGGGTATAACACCTCTTATTTGACCATCGGATTTTGCTCTGTTAATCAGGAGAGCTAGCATATCCGCGACAATATTAAATAAGATTGGTGACATTGGATCTCCCTGTCGGAGACCCCGCTTGGTCTGGAAGTAGGGTCCTATGTCATCATTGACCTTGATTCCCACACTTCCACCAGTGACCATAGTTTCTACCCATCGACACCATTTAGGGGAGAAACCTTTCATTCGTAGCGTTTGTTGTAGAAAAGGCCACTTCACTTTGTCGTATGCCTTTTCAAAGTCAATTTTGAAAATGACACCGTTTCTTTTTTTGGTGTGAAGCTCATGGATGGTTTCGTGTAAAATGACGACTCCTTCCATTATATTCCTACCTGGCATAAAGGCAGTTTGTGTTGGCCTCACAACAGTTTTAGCTACCAGATTAAGCCGATTTGTGCCCACTTTAGTGAATATTTTAAAGCTCACATTAAGAACACAAATTGGTCTATATTGCTAAATTCTTATGGCATTATTTACTTTTGGGATTAAAGTAATAATTCCAAAGTTCAGGCTGTAGAGGTCAAGAGCCTCCCTATGCAACTCAATGAATAAGGCAAGAAGGTCATCCTTTATCACTCCCCAAAACACCTGATAAAATTCTGCCGGAAAACCATCTGGTCCAGGAGCCTTATTATGCTCCATTTGAAAAATTGTCTCCCTAACTTCAGACTCAGTGAACGGACTAATGAGGATGTCATTTTCCTTAGGCGATACTTGTGGAATATCCAGGTTATGGTCTTCCCTAAGGGAGATCTCAAAATTGTCTGGGTGGCCAAAGAGATCTTTATAATAAGTCGTAATATGATTTTTGAGATTATCATCACCAATCACAGCACCTTGAGCATCTTCAAGTTTATAAATATGTTGTTTGCGATGTTTCCCGTTGGCCACTAGGTGAAAGAACCGAGTATTAGAATCCCCTTCCAAAAGGGTTTTAACTTTGGCTCTCTGGTACCATTTTAGTTCCTCCTCTCTCAGTAGATTAACTAAGCGCTCTTTTAAATAGTGCTTCAGATTAATCTCTTGATCAGATAGAGGAGAAATTTCAGCTTTCCTATCGATTTTCTCTAAAAGAGCTAACAGACTCTTCTTTTCTTTTCGATAGGACCCTGCTGTGTGCTTCGCCCATCCCCTTAAATACTGTTGGAGTCTATGAATCTTAAACTGCCAGCGTTCAAGGAGGGTTGACCCAGAGCATGGAGATTGCCAAATATTTGCAACCATATCATGAAATCCATCTCTTATTAGCCATCCTCTCTCAAATTTGAAAGGACGACTGTGGGTCTGGTGGGTTGAAGCACCCGTATTAAGTACCAAAGAAGTATGGTCAGAAATATTCCCATCCCTTGGTTGTACTGTGGAAAGAGGAAACATGATTTCCCATTCAGTACTAACGAGGACTCTATCCAATTTCTCAAATGTCGGATTATCCCCTGGGCCTGCCCAAGTGTACTGGCGTCCAGCCATATTAATCTCCTTAAGATCAAGAGACTCAATTATAGCATTAAAAAGGTTAGGCCATTTTGGGTCAAAAACCCCAGTACTTTTATCTTCTGGGCACCGCATTATATTAAAATCCCCTCCTATGATATATGGGAGGGACTCTTTGGAGCACGTGTTGGCGAGTTCGACCAAGAAATCACACTTATTCTAGAGCTGTGCTGGTCCATAAACCGAATATAGCACAAACTTGAAGTCATTCGATTTGACTCTAAGGGTGAATTTTACATAATAATCTCCCTCCCCAATAGCTCCAATGTCAAAGACATTCATGTCCACACCTAGCAAAATACCCCCCGACCTGCCATGGGGTGCCATAGTGTGCCAAAGAAAATCATGTCCTCCACAAAGATTCTTGAGCACATGATCCGGGAATGAATCCCGCCCTGTTTCAGAGAGAGCAATAAAATTAATCTGCTCTTCCTTAACTAGTTCAGCCAAATACCTATGTTTAGCCAAGTCTCCTAGACCTCTGCTATTCCAGAAGACACCCTTCATTTTACAACAATTTTAGAAGGGGTTTTTGGCTTGTTAGGAAGTTTGCCTTTCAAAAAATTCTTGGCATTATTGTATTTTTTCTTCCTTGGGAGTGGAGAGAGATCGATAATTTGATCACTTCCCTCCTCCAGCAAATTCTCATTTAAATTACCACTTGCGTGACCGAGAATTGCATCAATTTGGCTTTCTAGCTCATCATCGCTCTCAAAATTGGAGAGCCTAGAATTGATAGAGCTTTTCTTTGTCTTAGCACATAAAACCAACCTATCTACCTCTAAGTTTTTAATACAAGCTACTCCTGAGGTATCTAAGTTGATGCCTATCCTACCAAGGTTTGAAATTACTTTCGAATCCGGAAAGCTAGTGAAAGAATTACCTGAAAATTCGAGGTTCTTTTTCGCGGCCATCCGTTCAACCTTATGTAGAGTGTGGACATCCGCCGTCCCTGCATTCCTCTCACTACGGCGCAACACCTTGATGGGTGCCGCCGTAACCACCGGTGGCCCCTCACCAACTGCCAGGGAGGTCGTGTCGACAGGAGTAATCACCTCCTCTGAGAAGGTCGCAGAAGGTGTCGCAGGAAGGATAGCTTGCTCCTCAGCTCCTCCCTCCCCCATCCCGGCCAAAGGGGGATCGGCCAGGAGTAATGAGGCAGCAAGAAGGGTAGCAGCGGAGCCAGCCTGGGGGGTACGTGGTGGAGAAGACCCCCCAGCGCCCGTCACAGGTCCCAGCTCCGGTGTGGTGGAGTCAGGGAGGAGGTGTAGGGGTTCGGTTGCAGTAGAAACCCCCACACCTGCCTCACCAACCTGCTCGTCAAGGGTGGCCATAGAGCCGGCCTGGGTGGTAGGTGGTGGTGAAGATCCCCCCGAGCCAGCTGCAGCCACAGCGTTGTCGTGGCCCAAGGCCACCTCCTCATCGCAGAGCACGTGGTTCTCTGTAAAGTCATGCTCGTCAAGGGTGGCCACAGAGCCGGCCTGGGGGGTAGGTGGTGGTGAAGATCCCCCCGAGCCAGCTGCAGCCACCGTGTCGTCGTGGCCCAAGGCCACCTCCTCCACGCTGAGCACGTGGTCCTCTGTAAAGTCCTGCGCCAGGGGGCTGGTCAGGGTGGCATCGCCCCCCTTACCAATAGCCAGCTCGGACCCAAGCAGCTCCCGTGTGGTGGGGCTAGGGAGGAGTCGTAGGGGTTCGGTCGTAGCACCCCCCACACCTACCTCACCAACCCGCGTGTCAGTCCCGCTCTCCAACGCCAGAAAGGGGGCAGTGGGCGAAGTAGAGCCCCCCAACTTAGCATCTCCAGTCGATGAACAAAAAACAGCAGAAGGAAAAACATTACAAGGATTAGTATGTTCATCATCAGGCACTGGGGTCTCCCTTGCATTATCCTCTTCTGTTTCTTGCATGACCTAGAAGCTGATCTCCTCAATAAGCTGAGTACAAGCAATATCCACCGCTTCTTGAACCAAAGCCGCTTGTTTATGAGGAGGAGGCATCTGCTGTTGGGGCTTTGGAGATTTCTCAGACGCTGGTGCATTGTTCTGAGAATTATGCTAATCAGAAGCATCTGCATCCTCCATCTCACGGTCACTCCCCTCTGGTTCCTTATCATTGTCACCCAGCAGGTCATCATCATCATTAGCATCACTAGGACCACTGTGTACAGCCTCATCCGCCTTAAAAAACAGGCGGTAAATGCCAATGCCCACACACACATCAGCAAACTCCGGGATCTTTTTAACATCATAAACACCAACCCGGATACGAACCTGTCCAGTCGCGCGAAGGTGTACCATATCCACCTTTTGTGTTGTCCCAATGATAGTCCCCACTGCCCAAAGTGCTAGAAAAGAACGAAGTGCTCTGGGGACCCTGGTGACAGTGACCCACGTCTGCTCCAGCAATCTGAAAGGCTGTATATCATCCACATACTCTACAAAAGAGATGGTGCCCTCCTTATTCTTTGTTGTGAAAGTGCTGATTGCAACCATGCGGTCTAATTCCTCTTTGCTCGAAAACGGAACAACAAAAGATTTATCCCCTAGCTGCTGCACCTCCCATTCCCAACGAACCGGTATGATCCTTGCCAATTCAGTTTGAAGCAACTGAGGGGAAACAACTCCTGCTTCTACAGTGATGAGGGCTGCGGTTGCTGACTGAAAAGTGTCCACAATGTGATTGTTTTTACCCGCCTGGATTTGGAAGAAACCCATCCCATCCTCAGCTGCGCCACAAAGAGCAACCGTTGGTTTAGGGCCGCGCAGTAAAGGACACCTTTTGGCGAAGTGCTCCTCAGTACAAATATCACATTCCAGCTTCACAGAAGGATTCTTCCTCTTCCTCTTCTTTCCCAGTTCGTCGTCCCCCTCAATCTCATGGGATTTGTCATCGGCAGTCGCCCCAGAAACCGCCTCAACAAAGGCAGCAGCTTCCGGACCACCTCGCCCGCCGCGACCGCCACGGCCACCCGCTGGATTGGGTGCACCGCGTCCACCTGTCGGGTGGGGGGCGCCCCGACCAGCCGGCGGATCTCCACCAGCGCCGCGACCACCGGCCGACGGTGCAGCACCACGGCCGCCCCGGCCGCGCGCTCGGCCGCGATCCCGTGCTCCCTCCACGCGGCCATGGCCAATTTGCTCGTCGCTCCGGTCGAAACCAGCAAGTGTTCTTCCCCGGCCACGCCGGCGATCCGCCGGAGCCCCGCCTCCACCTCCACGCCTCCCTCCGTCTCGTCCTGCCATCAGGACGTCTCGGTAGGTAGCGGCGGCAGCAACGAATAGCTTAGGGTTGACGATGCGCCGGGCAGGGCCTCGAAACGACGTCCTTGGCGGCTTGGCGTGCGGCGCAGTCGCGTGCGGCGTACCCCTGCCCGGTGGCGTCGAAGGTTGTTCGTGCGGCGTAGAAGGCTGTTCGTGCGGCGCTGGAACGTGCGGCACTGGAAAAACCTTGACCGACTCCGTTCGATCAGACCTGCCCAACACGATCGATCGATCAGGCCTGGAACAGGCCGATCGTTGTTGGGCCTGGGACAACCGTGGCCCAGACTGGCAGGTACCAGCAGTTTTTGACGGGATTTGAAATCCCGTACTAACCGGATCGTAGCCGCACCGAAGATCGGCGTCTCGTCGCTGCCCAGACAATCCACCGCCACCGTCTCGGGAAGGAGTCCGCTGAAACGCCGGCTTGAGGTAATCGCCGAGAGTCCTCGCCGGAGAGATGCGCGGTGGCGGCAGAGGGCCACTCCAACTTGTACAGGGCGGCCGCACACGACGGCGGAGCTGCGGCGCCGTTGAGGTCGTCCCCATCGTCCATGACCGGCGTCGCGCTTGCACCAAACGTGCGCCAACCGAGCTCATCTCTTACCTTAACACCCGATGTTACCACCTATTGCAATATGCTTCATGGGTATGCAACAAAAGGAGCTCTTGGTGATATGCATGATCTCCTTGATTTGATGATTCGAGATGGTATTCCTCTTGAACATCATGTCTTTAACATTCTGATACATGCATATGCTGAACATGAAACGGTGGATAAACGGTGGATAAGGCAATGGCTGCATTTATAGAAATGCGACAGAAAGGTTTGAGGCCAAATGTAGTCAACTACAACACGGTAATTGACATTCTTTGCAAGACAGGCAGAATGGAGGATGCTGTGTCCCATTTCAATCAGATGGTCAGTGAAGGTTTATCTCCTGATATCATAAGTTTTACCTCACTAATACATGGTCTCTGTAGCATTGGTGAATGGAAGAAGGTTGAGGAACTAGCTTTTGAAATGATCACTAGGGACATCCATCCCAATACCATATTCCTGAACACAATAATGGACAACCTATGCAAAGAAGGAAGGGTTCTAGAAGCACGTGAGTTCTTTGATCGGATCATACACATTGGTGTGAAAGCAGATGTTGTTTCATATACTATACTGATAGATGGATATTGCTTAGATGGAAAGATGAATGAAGCAGTTAAGCAACTTCGTCATATGGTCTCCATTGGCTTGCGACCTAACCATTTTACTTACACTACTTTGCTTAATGGCTACTATAAGAATGGAAGGATTGATGATGCACTGGCTATTTATAGAGAAATGTTGAGCAAACATGTTAAACCTAATGCTATTACATATAATGTAATATTGCACGGGCTATTTCGCGCTGGAAGGGTTGTTGCTGCAAGGGAATTCTACATGAAAATCGTTGACAGTGGAACACAGTTGGGAATCGACACATACAACATAGTTCTTGGAGGACTCTGTGAAAATAATTGCGTTGATGAGACGTTGAGAATGTTTCAGGGCTTGCGCTCAAAAGAATTTCAGCTTGAGGTTTGGACTTTCAATATAATGATTGATGGCTTGCTGAAAGTTGGCAGGAAGGACAAAGCCAAGGGCCTGTTTTCGGCTATCTTGCCCAGTGGTCTAGTGCCTGATGCAATAAGCTAATGCTTAATGATAGACAGTCATATAGAAGAAGGTCTGTTGGAGGAGTCAGATGAGATTTTTCTATCTATGGAGAAGAATGGTTGTGCTGCCAACTCACGTATTCTAAATGCCATAGTTAGAAAACTGTTCGAAAAAGGAGATGTTAGAAGGGCTGGGACCTACCTTACCAAAATCGATGAGAAGGACTTCTCCCTTGAAGCTTCCACTGCTGCATTGCTGGTTTCTATTGTTTCAGAGAGGAAGTATCAGAAAGAAGTGTAGTTTCTTCTTGAAAAATATCAATCTTTCATGGAACCTAGGGATGAATGAGACCTTTTTCCTGGTTTTACTGTGCTATCTAGGCATTAGAGCTTGCTAACATAGAGTACATGGTCTCTTTTCCTATAAATATTATAATAGCAAGGTGCCACCTCTTGCAACCTTTAGTTGGATTGAATATAAACTCCAGAGAAAAATTATTCCTATCTGTTCTTGGTATTGCCACAAGAAAGGGTATTTTTCACTAAGATTTGCAAGTGGGTGCAGAAAGGAAGCTCCTTGATGACACTCTTGACAGAAATAGTGTACAGTATGGCAGCTGGATGGATGAAGAGACATTGTTCTGGATGGACAGGAATCACACGAAAAGCAATTTGCAGTATCGCTTGCTAATGCAGAACCTTCAGGAATTGGAGACAAGTTTGGCTGGTAACAACTTGGAGATGCTGGAGTCTTTGTGCGCATTGAGCAGCTTTGGAGCTCTGAGATTGTTTACTGCTTCTATGACCAGGGTCTTGGTAAAAGTGAATACACCAAAACTCAAAAAATCACGGAAGGCGACTAGCAGAGAGTTTATATCCAAGTGGAAAAGTCACCCAAGACGAAGGAGCATTGTGTGTGAGCAATCAGTACTGCTAGAGACCATCAAGGTACTGTATTATGTGAAGCAGAATTCTTATCTTTACTGGTGAATTAGAATTACATACAGCAGAGGATGCATGTCATATTCTTCAGGCTCCTTTTTTTTAAGGCCACCAGCAAGAATTTTTCTGGGCATGCATTAATACAGAATAATATTCTTCAGCTCTCGGTTTGGTTTAACTGATATTTCTGTATACACTATATGTTTGTTGACTGGCATTCAGGAATGTGCAAGCCTTATGAGGATGAGGGAGAAGATCGTGTAGGAGGGGCTGGAGGTGAGCTACCGCTGGTGCGCAGAGGGAGCTGGTGTGGACTGTGGACGAGGCAGAGCTGATGAGTAGGCTGCAGGCAGGTTACTGATTCCGAGAGAGGCCTGGTGACTACCGAGTGGCTCGTCCGGTACATTGCGAGAACATACACCAGGATGGGGACGGCCTTGGGCGATCTGCTTCAGGTTCATATACATTGCATCTTCATCAGTCACCATTAATTCTGACAATTGTCTCCTTTTTAACATAGTAAATGAATACATATATATGCATATGCATCGATACCTGTACGATCATTAATTACATTATGTGCAAGTGACTGATGGATTTGCTCGGTTATCGTTGTGTAAATGGCGTCGATCGCTGCAGGCTGGGAAGATGGGCGTGCTTGATGGTGCCAAGAAAGAAGTTTGAGAGCTGGAAGTGGTTCAGGTTCTCCACAGTCAAGTACTGGATTAGGAAAGGGATGCTCGTTTTTCTGGCTGAAAACTCAGGGGCCACCCTGCTGCCTGTAAGCCTGCCTCTCTCTCTCTCTCTCTCTCTCTCTCTGCAACCATTTGCTAGGAAACCTTTTGCCACTGGACTGATAACAATGCTTGTTTCCAACGTCAGGCTGGCACGCAAGTGCTCATGCAGGGCCGCCTCGCTCTGCTCGGTGATCGGGATCAGACATCACATAAAGTTCACGGTATCACCTCTACCATCACTGCTTCATGCTTCACAGTACACGTTTGACGATGAGTGATTTCTGTCTTGTTTTGTTCAGGAGGTGATCCCAGACGAGGCAGCATCTCTGGAGGCTCTGAATGAGGCTGCGCTGTTCCAGGGCCAGCTGAGGGTGAGGCTGGTGATGGTGCTGGGTAGGCTGCCCTCGCGAGAAGGCCAAGTGCTGAGGCTGCGGCGCAGGCTGGAGGACAGCCGGTGCAGGTTGCTGGAGGAGATCGGTGGCATCTACCGTGTCTCCAAGGAGTGGATCAGGAAGATTGAGAAACCGCCATGGCAAAAGCTTGGGATGACGAGGACATGCGTCGTGATTTCCATGACTTCGTCAGCCACTTCTGAAGTTCTGATTAACTAGGACGGGACGCGTGCTCCGCTGGGAGTGGACCTTCTTTGTGTATGGGCTATCGATTCTACCATCATAGAGTAAACCAAAAGCTGGCACTACGTGGTCAAGACAACATTGCCACAGGATGGGTTGTCCTCAGGTAGATAGATCATTCAGTGACTGATTCAAGAAATTATTCAGTTTTCAGAAAATTCTGAGATGGCTGGTTCAAGAAATTATTCAGTCATAGGTTCAGAAAATTCTGAGATAGCATGATTTGTAGTTAATTTACATGTGCGGATCGTGTCATCGTGAAGAAGGTATCTAATTTCCATGGAGTATCTAATTTAACTTATAGAAGGTAGAAAGTCTGAATCTATATACATATGTAGTGTTTTTGGACATGCTGAGATGTTAAGTGACACAATATTTGCCTGCTGACCTTGTCATCGTGAAGACTGGATACTGCAGTAAGTGCCTTCATTAATAATGTAGTCTTGAGTAGTAATTATATCAATAATTTCCTTGAAGATAAGAATGAACTCAGTGCAACCTTCGTTTAGTTGCTCAACTGCAGGTATAAATAAAAGGCATGCAGCACGCTGCTGTGCAGGTTTATCTATTTGTTGCTGAAGGTGACCTGAGAAGCAGTAGTCTTCAGTTTGTGCCTGGTGCTGTAGTGTGTGGCCTGATATCTGCATGGCAATCTTTCTATACTCAATATGTTGTAGTTACAATTTCTAGAAATATAGATGTTTTCAGGAATAATAGTCAATTAGTCATGACAATGGCCATTGTATTACGTGGATGTATCATTCATTTCATATATGGTGTGGGTTTGATCTTGATTGACTCTGATTTCCAGGATCTATGTTTGCATCTTGTAAAGGTAGCAGTCCGCTCCTACTTTCGTGTTCAGGTGTTTGTGTGTGGGAACATGCGTGCAATTGCAGCTTGGCCGTTGTATTTGTTTCTAGATTGACAGTGATCTACAGATTCTATGTTTGCATCTTGTCAAGGCAGCAGTTCGATGCTAGTGACGTGAACACAAGTTTCAGTTTTATTAAATATTTAAAATGCACGTGAACTTATAACGTCAAGCGGTGTCGTGGTGTAGTTGGTTATCACGTCAGTCTAACACACTGAAGGTCTCCGGTTCGAACCCGGGCGACGCCATTTGTTTTTATTTCTTTTTCCATTTTTTTGATAGTTTTTGTTTCCTCCACGGTTGACAAGACTCGGGCCAGTGAAGTCAAGTCAACTCAGCGTCTCGTGGGACTGAGAGTTTATTTCAGAACCAGAAACCTTCCCAAAAGAAAAAAGAAAAAAAAAACAAAGATCTGCAGGGTCTCTCTCGTCAGTCGTCCTTTTCCCCTTCCGCGCGAGGATCTCTCGTCCTTCTCCAGGTCAGTGCTTTCTCTCGCTCATTTCAAAGCGACCATATGCTTTGTTTTGGGAAGTAGCTAGCACAAGTTATGGTAAGGATTTCTCTGTCATAGCGCCTGATGCCCATAGCATAAATCATCAGAAATGGACGCAGCTAGTCCTAGCAAGCTGGAGACTCTTTTGGATTCGCTGCCCAAGGATCTACCAGCGGAGTTTCTGAAAGAAATTACAGATGGGTTCTCCCCTGAGCGACAACTTGGCAAAGGCGTATTCGGAACAGTTTATAGGGTATGATTGAATTATTTACAACTATTTCAGTGGCTTCTGTGTTTCCACAGCTTCAGTAGTATTTGTTACCCAGGGGACTCTGGAAGATGGGACAGAGATTGCTGTGAAGAAGATCGGCAGCGGCTCGCCAGTGACGCCCGACAAACAGTTTCAGAATGAGGTTGGGAACCTTATGGCGGTCCGGCATGAAAACATCGTCAAGCTAGTTGGCTTTTGCTACGAGACCAAGAGAACAGTGGTGGTGAACAAGGGGAGATATATCCTCGCCGACACAGTGGAGAGTTTACTCTGCTACGAATATATGAAAAAGGGGAGCCTTGACAACCACATTTTTGGTATGATACTTACTGCCTTTTTGTCTAGTTCTATGTTCCTTACACAGTTTACACTACTTGGATAGAGCTTGGGTTATAGATACCCCACAACTTGTGCACTGAAATATATAAGATGACATAAGTGATTGTAATTTACACCACCAAACCACCAAAAAAATTCCAATTTTCGTTACGCTAGAAGTTCATATCAAAGTTCATGAAATATGGCTTATCTCGTTGTTATTCTACTAAGTTTAGAGGCTGTTGTTATTCTATCAAGTTTAGAGGCTGTAATCCCATAATACTGACATAACTCGGCTTTCCTTTAGCTCCGTCAACACTGGATTGGGCAACACGCTTCAAGATAATTAAGGGAATTTGCCAAGGTTTACATTTCCTACATAAGGGAATGGATAAACCTATGCTGCATATGGATCTTAAGCCTGATAATATACTGCTTGATGAGAACATGACCCCGAAAATTGCAGATTTCGGTCTCTCAAGACTCTTTGGCACAGAACAAACGCGGATGTACACACTAAATGTTGTGGGGGCACAGTAAGATCTATCTATCTATCTATGAAGAAAATAATCTTCATGTACAATAAACTGCATTTTTATTTCTCTACTAATAATGCTTACTAAGTTTTAATGCTGACACCTTCCAGTGGATACATGGCTCCGGAATATCTATATAGAGGTGAGATCTCAACCCAGTTAGACATATATAGCTTGGGCCTACTGATCATTGAGATCACCACGGGAGAGAGAAATCAGCGAAGCCAAGACGACATGTCTGCCAGGAACTTGGTTGAGAATGTAAGGCGTATTGTAAATAACACTACCTACACTTGATGATTTGAGATAAAAAAATCTATTTTATTTTTATAACATCAATCAGAGATATAATTCCAATTTTGTAGGTACGTCAAAATTGGACAATTGAGCACATTGTATCCAAGTACTCTTCACTAGATGCCAACTCCCTCCAGCAACTGAAAGTCTGCATTGAAATTGGGCTGCAGTGTGTGGAAATAGAACGGAAGAAGAGGCCCCCTATAGAGCACATTGTTAACAAGCTTGATGGAAGACTGTAGGCTAAACAATACTATATAAGAGGTATGAACAATTGAACACTGGGCATGCAGATGCTCTCTATTTATGTTTTTATATGTTGTATCGTTTCATAACGATATTAGGATACTATTTTTTCTCTTTTTTATTTCTCTAATAACACTAACGTTTTGTTCACAAAAAAAATAACACCAACGTTTACAAATCTATCCATTTTACAGTTGACTTCTGATGGTCCTTAATTACAAACTATATGAAATTTCAGGCCCGCTGTTTCCACCATGCATTCATGAATAAAACATCATCTGTTAGAATGTATGGAATTTCTTTCAGAAATATGATCCTTTTGGTGTCAAGTCATTGTGGGAGCTGCTCAGTTTTATGGAATCATTTCTTTGAATATCTTTTGTGTATGTAATCGAGGCAGAGACAGTTCGCACAAATTATTCTATTATTTTGCTCTTACCATTCGGCTTCACTTCGTGGTGAAGCCTAGAGGCCCATGACGGGATAGGATTTGGCCCATGGCGTAGGCCAAACATGCGAGGACTGTTTTTTTATATATATAATTCATTCATACGTAGGTATAATACTAAAAAAGATCAGGTGTGAAAGGGAATTCAAGCGTGCTCTTTAGGACGCCACGTTGTTCTTATGCCTTGTAATAGCACTTCCGCCGTGTTAATTTCGCTTAATAAAGCACTGTAGGGGTTCACACCCCTCCAGTTTTCATAAAAAAAACGACGCCACGTTGTGCTTAGAGTAGCTGACCTTTTTTTTTCAAAGAAAGTTGCATAAAATTTTCTACTGGCATGAACAGAACTATCAACATGCTTTATAAATCCCTCCGTATAAGTAGGCTGGACGAAAAACTTGGAACTGGTTAGGTGGCTTGGCTCGACTCGGCTCGGCACGTTACGACAATGAGCCAAGCCAAGTCAGGATTTTAGTTCGTTAGCTATAATGAGCCAACTCGAGCCAGCTCACGAGCCGCTCGCGAGCCACAAGTATAAGTAAAAAAGTATGACTACTTATACTAGTTCTTATATTACTTAATGACTACTACTTTATAATTGATTAATAATAGGTCTAGACCCTATAAACTTAAGATTATTGTAACTATCATATTATTTTTAATAAATACATGGTGTAATATTATATTATATTATTAACAATTACGGTAGGATTTAAAAAGAGGTCATAGGAAGAAAGAATGGAGGAATTTATGTGCGGGTAGACGGTTCATGAGGAATCGATATGGGATTAGGCGATCAGGATACGATAGGGCACGATAAGAGCCCGTAAATTGAAACTCAGTAAAGGCAACCAAGAAGAGCACAACTGATGAATTGAAACTCAATAAAGGCTAACAAGAAGAGCAAGTGGTAACAACTCAGAAGAGTTTTTCTTTTGGTCTCGATACTTCAAGAACAAGTTATAATATCTGAATTTTAAATACAAACTCACAACCCAACACCACAGGCACTTACATGCACACCGTGCGCAAGCTAGAAGAGTCATACTACAATCAACAAAAGCAATTCAGCGGCCAACGGTGGTATGGGAAGTCGTAGAACCACTAGTCAAGTCGGTCAGTAGTCGCACTTCGGAGCAATGCAAGCGGTCGGATAAGAAGATGACGCGGCACGTTCAAACACAGAGAGCGGCTAATTAATTTACAGAGCTTGCTGCTGTGGCTAAATTCCAGGTTTTTACATTTACATACGGTTTCTTATTACTCATACGAGGAGTTTTCACTACGCCACGTTAGACTATTCACACTGTTGAACCTCTATATTCATCTTTAAAAGGATATATTGCATCTTACTTAACAAAATTTTTTTCTTTATACTATTTTCTCCTACACTTATTCATTTTTTATAATATATTTTTACTCTATAACACGTGGAACCCACACATTAGGTTTTTTTTATTTTTTTCCTATCAGCCGGCCGCCCCATTTTCTCTCTTTCTCCCCATTCTCTCTCTCTCTTTCTCCTCACCCGGCCGCCCTCCCGCCGCTCCTCCTCTTCTCCCGGCGGAGCCCGCGGCGGCGGACTCAGGCTCGGGCCATGGCCACGGAGCTCCCTGACGAGTACGTCGAGGAGGTCAACCACCTCACCCTCGCCTACTTTGCCGTCAGCGGCCCCTCCCTGCACCGGGGCCGGGCGGCGCGGAGGATGGTCCGGCGTAGGCGGACGGGCGCGCGGCGGGCCTCCATCTGGGCGGCGCGGCGGCAGACGGCTCGGCAAGCGCTCCTCCGTCCCGGGGGCGCTCCTCCGTCCGCGAGCGGTGGGGCCCTCCTCTCTGGTCTCCCTCTCCGCGCTCCCCCTCCGCATCTGCATCTCCGGCGGGGCCTGGAGCTCCTCGCGGCGCGGTGGCATGGAGGAGCTCGCGCGGACGACGTAGCTCCATGGCCGGCGGCGACCGGCCTCCCTGCTCCGCCTCGCTCCTCCGCTCCCACCTCTCTCTATCTCATGGAGCAGCGAGACAAGGTTGTCTGCACCACGAACACGCACGTCCATGGTGTGCTCTCCTTCCCTTCCTCCGCCTCCATACTCTCCCTCTCTCCTACGCGAGCGGCGGGCAGGCGAGCAAACGGCAGGCCCGTGCCACGCAGGCATGTAGCGCACGCGCGCTATCTCCCCCAGATTTGGTGGATCGAGCGGCGTCCGGGATCGCTGCGGAACCTTTAGCGTAACCCGCTGCAGCTATTTCTTACGCTATACAAACCTGCAGGCTCGTTTAGCGGCTGTCCCTGCGGATAGTCTTAGAAAGCTTCGAGAAAAAAAAACAAGAAAAACGTTTCCCCGTAGGCTGAATTGACAGCTGGACAACTTGCAAGACACGAGAGCGGGAGGGACGGGGGCCCTACGCTCAGCTGCCTCCATTTCGCCTCCCGCTATATATGGCCAGGCACGGCGTCGTGCCTGACGGGCCCTGCCATGCTCGTGCCTGGCCTTCGGCCCAAGGCACGGCCCGTGGGCTATTTGGCCATGCTACTCGTTGAGCACGACAAAATTCACGGGCCATACCAGCCCATGGCCCACTGCCTGCAAGAGAGAAGGGGAACATCGGAACAGAGAGTATGGAGGAGGTCGAGGTCGCGCCATCGCAAGGCCTCCGTGCCACCTGCTCTGCTTGAGGCCATGGCCAGCGCGAGGAAGAGGAGGAAGCGCCAAGTGGCGGTAGCCGCCGGCGAGCTTGCCCACACCGGATCTATGAGCGAGGACAGAGGAGGTTGCGCCACGTGGCGTCACGAGCCAGAGCACAGAGGGCGTAAAGGGAAGAAGGAGAAGCGGGCGCTAAGGAGTGGCGTGTGGCGTGGAGCTGGGGTGCGCTGTGTAGCCTTGCGATCGAGGGAGTGGACAGTGGAGTGGAGTGGCGCGGCCGCACGGGAGAGAATGCCGAGAGCGCCGCTGCTATGCCGCCTACCTCTGTGCTCACATGGTGCTAGGGAGGGGTGATGTGGGGAAGAAAGAAGTTAGGCTTAGGGTGCACTAGTAGGTTGTATTTGTTAGGAGAGGTTCGTGGGTGGGCGGTTAGTGGGCCTGGTCACCGGGCCGCTACCGGGCAATTTCAATTAGGGGGTCGTGCCCGTGGCGTGCCTCATGCCTGGGGTGTGGCCCAGGTTTGACCCTAAGCACCGGATCGTGCCATGCTCGGGCCGGGCCAAAACACCGGACCACGGGCCTGGCCACCGGGCCTCCGACTGCATGGGCATATATTCTTGTCGCAGACGGCGATTTGCAGAGGTTGGTGTGGTCCTAGAACAGCGGCTCCTCGTCAGGCCTCCTCGCGGGCAGCTTCGACAGCGGCGTCATTTCCGTATGGAACCCCGCCAATGTTCCCCCAGTGAGTCCACTGCCTTTGTGAGCTTTCCATTTGGTGCGTTTGCCGTACTGGAAATCAGTTTGGTGATATGTTTAGGTTTTGGTGGGGTCAGGGTGGACGAAAATTGGGGATAATGATGGTGAGGTTGGGGGTGGATATGGATAATGATGATGTTGTGGGTTAAAATTGGGGATAATTGCTGGAGATGCTCATAGGATATGGGTTCTGTTAGCAATATTTATTAAAGGGTATGAATTTCAACCTCAAACAATGAAACAATGACATCAATATGCATAACAGAGTAGTAATCGAAGCCAACTGACATTCCTTTTCTCTTAGGACATGATGTCCTGTTGTGCCCAACTCCTTTGCATTTTGTGCATCTGATAGCCGTGCCTACCCTGGATATCCTATTGGGTTTAGGCTTCTCAGTTGACTCTCTCTTCCTCTCTTTCTTGGGCCTTCCTGGCATTTTAACATATGGTGGAGCTAGAGGCTTCTGAGATGGGCTAGCTGTGCATTCCCTCTACTGGTTGTAGGTAGTGACAGTAGGTTTTCTTAAATTCAGAAACTAAAAAGCATGGTGCTATGTAGTCTTCTAAGCAATGTGTGGTGAAGTAAATGCAACTTATTGCAGGTGGACATGGCAAACCAGCCTTCTCCAATACCAACCGATAAATATTTGAACAATATGTCACATAACCAATACCACGTGTCATTGTTCTCTTTTTCGACAACTGCCCATGCAATGGGATACGTCTGATTGTTCGCGTCTCTTCCAACGGCACATAGACCCACTACTTTCCTACAGCCTGCCAGGAATCCTTTCCTGCAAGCATCTAAGCATATAAACATCCTCCCAAATATTGGCATCCTTTGTTGTACCTTCACTATCATAGTGCTGCCTTTGTGGGTTAAAATTGGGGATAATTGCTAGAGATGCTCTTAGGATATGTGTTCTGGTAGCAATATTTATTAGAAGGGCTCCTAGGATGTAGTAGGGTACATGGAGGTGGGGAAGCATGAAAAAATATGTGGAAGGAGCTTTTGGTGGTTCTTATATTCATTTATGTACTATAAGTAAACCCATGTCTGTTTTATGATGTAGTGTTTCGAAAATGTCAAGAGACATTGAACATATTTACATGAACCAACTGGACGAATTTGAGGGCTGGCATCTTGTAGAAGAAAATCACAAAGTTGAAGTAGGTGATTGGAAAGTTGTAAGCATGAAGCCCGCTGCACTACTTGCGAAGAAGTCAAGTGAACAGAGAGTTGACCAACCCACCTTACTTACCATAGCAGATCTTGAAGGACCAGTACGTTAATTTTAGTTTCACTATAATTGGCTCTCAATTCTAGATTCATTCATTCTAGTTTTAAAAAGTTCTAGACTTATGAATTCCTTACATGAATGTTACCTTGGGTAGCGATCAGTGAGAGCATGTGTTTACCCATCTAGCGTTCCTATAGCACAAGTATGCCTCTTACCAACTTTTATTGCTATATGTGGCCACCCACAACATTGGTTACAAATTTGGTGGCCCACTTGAACTGCTTCTTATATTCAGCTATATTTTTTTGAAAAAAACCCCACCTAGACTCCTTCCCTAGCTAGCATCTTAATAGTCCCTCAGCATCACTTGCCATATAGATACGTTTGGCAATTAATGAGATAATAACAAAATTCCTGAGGTTTTATTTTGAATTGAAAGTTCACCCCCAGGTTATGAAGCCAGCATGTCTTATTGCATGATGGTGCTCCTCAATTTACTTTCTTGCTGAAATTTATATGTTAGGTCGCAATTAATTTTCTTAGTATTGATAAATTCTTACATGTCCATGGCATTGCTTTTAACAATCAGTACCCAAATATGCTTGCTGCAGCTAGTAAAGCTGACAAACTGAACATATATCATATTGATTATCCTCATCTCCTGTGATTTTGGGTAGTATACACAATGTTCTGAACATTTTTATATATCTTGAAAAAAGTGTGGAGTAGATTGGGGGGGATATTTTGTGATTAATTTAGTTTCTTTCATATCAAACCTCGCTCAACAGTCTACTACTAGTTATTTATTTTAGAATTCTTGATATTATCTTCTTCATGACTACATTATTTTTGTTTTTTAGAGGCTCTTCTGATTTTCCATCCATTAGAAATAAGCTCATTCACACTTAAGATCACAAGCACAAGAATATAGAGAAACTAGAACACAGAGAGATGGGAGGGAGAGAACTCTTCTTTGTTCCATTCTAGTAAACAACTTACAAGAGAGATTACAAGTGGAAGGAGCCAACCACCTATTTATAGAGTTGGTTAGCAGATTAACGGGTCCGTGGGTTGACAGGTTGATGGACTAATGGATAGGCAGCGTTGTCCTTTGGATTCCTCCTCCAACAGTGATTCATCATTCTTGAGGATATCTTCTCCTCAGTCCCCACCCCGGCCTAGAGCAGCCCTATGTGGCAGAACCGCCTAAAATAATACACTTTTGAAGTACTTGTCTTCCTCTAGACACTAAGTACCTCCAAAGTGAATTAATTCAAGCGATTCCGTCGAGAACACCCGAAGGAGAACTCGAAACAATCCACGTTTTACATTCCGGATCCAATAATGAGTACAAGCTTACAGTACTTAGTCCATTTCATACAATACATAGAGTCTCAAAATTATTTATTACAATCCAAAGTTCAGCTTGCGATGAATAAATAGCGAAAATAAATAAACATCTAGCGAAGTCGATACAAGGATCCGTCTGTGCCCACCAGATGAATCCTCCACACAAGAGATACTCCTTAAGCTGCACATGCAACAAGGATAAATAAACCCTGAGTACATAATGTACTCGCAAGACTTATCCAACTAGGAATATATATATTTCCCGACTCTCAAGGATATAAAAGGCTGTATGGCTTGCTATTTTATTTATTTGCAGAAAAGCATTACTACGAGTATATCCTTACTTGATTATTATTAGCCGACTTTTAAGTTCACTATTCATCCATTCTATGTAAGCACCTGTTCTACTTTCAAGCGGGAGTTGAGCAATCAGAACCATTTTAATTCCATCATCCATATTCCACCTCGTACTCCAGTGCTAGATCATAGCCAAGTCGTAACGAAACAATCGGCGATTCGCGAATCAATGTAGCCCAGCTGGGTACCCCAAAACACACGCCTTGCCTGTACGCAGCCTAGGCACAAGCAAGGCTAACCCCTTCCGTCCCTGCCATGGGTTCCAGGTCCCCACCCCAAACGTGGACTCCAAGCCCCCATACTTGAGGCCCGGCCTCAATATGGTGCAAGGACCTCCAACCTATCCTCGCCTCCAAGCCGTCGACGTGGAAAGAGCTGGAAACCAAGGCATGAAAGAAACGGGTTTTTCCACTCCCATAAGCAAGTATGTGCTCAGGATAATAAGTCTGTGACTTGACTACCATCCGTAGCAACGGATGATCCATTTTCCTTTCATTAGTTTATCATGAGTAACATTATTATTTCTACTTATTTGTGAATAACGGCCGGTTATCCACGCTACCAAAAAACCTAAACATAGCAGCTACTCGATCTATACGATCTATACTAGTAAGACTCATAGGATAGATATATATATGCAAGTGGTTTCCATAAAATTCCAAAAACGTAAATGCACAATATATATATAATTTATAATTATCAAAAATAAAGATTATGCACCGGGGCTTGCCTTAGATAGGTGCGGTGTCAACAACGTCAGTCACGGGCGGCTTCGGGAACTAATCTGGTGCGAGGATCTCTTCCTCGTACTCCTCGATGATTTCCTCGTACTCCTGGTCGCCGATAGTCACGATCTTTGCCCACTCGTTCGCTATATGAATGCAATGATCATGATGCAACAACTTAGCATATATCGACAACATTAACTCTTAAAATAAGAACACATGTATTAGCTACTCAGCTAGCTCTAATGACTAAGACAGTAAGCTATCTATCACCTTTACTCAACAGAGATATCAAACTCATCATACAATAGCTTACGTTCCTAAATCAGCATACTTTTATATTCATTTTAGTTTTACTGAATATTTAGCTACCGTACCAACAATCTAGTTTAAAGCTACAAAAATTACCGCAATCACTTAATGGTACAACGAAGCTACTGTAAAAGTTTCAGGGTTAAAGCATTCACCAAACAGTCTGTAAGTGCATTCGCCCCTGAAGTGGATTTTGGATAATTAATGACAATCAAGTTGGGGACTAACAAGTTTGTTCAAGTGAATTCACAGGTGTTAGTCTATTGAAAGATTTGAATGATAAATATTTGGTGATACAAGCACCCTAAATTTTATGTGGATGGATGACGTTTCTACTCAAGAGGACCCTATCATTTTATATTTACTTGACTCATAGGAAATGTCGTACTATCAAGAGGGATACAAATAAGGTTGGTAATTCGAGGTCTAAAAGTGCTCAAGTCTATTTTTAGGGCGTTTGGAGAGTCACCGTTTCTCTCACATCACTTAGATATGACCTTTGCTTTACCCAATCTGGCCTACCGGTAGTACTGAAGTTGTACGTTTTTTAAACCGGTAGTATCGGTGCTATTTTTCTCTAAAAATCGAGCTTGCAAAGTTGTAGTAGTTTTTCTACTATCGGTAGTACCGGTCTCACCACCGGTAGTACCGGTGGTCACCGGTAGTAGCGCCTTTTATTAGAATTATATACCGGAAGTATCGGGCCTATTTTTCAAAAGTCGAGATCTTCGAGTTGGCAGTTTTATGTACTAGCGGTAGTACCGCTCCTGGCAGCGGTAGTACCGGTAGTAAAAATAAAATGTTTTTAGCCAAAGTCGAAAGGACCATTTACTGTTCACTTTTGAACTAGCGATAGTACCGGTCTTAGGACAGGTAGTACCGGTAGTTCTCTTTCTGCCCGATCTGACACCTGCAACGGTCCTTTTTAGAGAAACCGGTAGTACCGTTGGTACTGGCAGTACTACCGGTAGTTGTTCTGAACATGAGACTATAAATACCTCTCTACTCTCTCCTTTCACTCTCTCTCTGATTCTCTTCACTCACCTGACTTGCAACTGAAAAAAGGCCCTCTCCCACGCACAAGCTCACCTACTCTCTCTTCTCCCTTGCTCCCAAACTTCATCCCCTCAAGGATTTGAGCTAGGGACGTGAGATTAGAGTGTGGGAACTTCAATCTACGACTTGAGCACTTGGATTCCTCGTCTTGCCAGCTTGATTTGTATTTGTTACTCTTGGGTTCTTGGAACCCTAGCCGGCTAGGCGTTCTTCGTGGTTGCCCGTGTTGATTCATTTGTGAGGGCACTCCGAAGTATTTGTATTACCCTTGATTCTTAGTGAATATCTCAAGTTAGCCTTCGTGGTTGCTTGAGGGAGGAATCCTTCGTGGTGAACTCAACAACGAGGACGTAGGAACTCCTTTGTGGGGATTGCCGAACCTCGGATTAAATCTTGTGTCTTGCTGTGGTGGTAGCATCGACTATCCTTGTTCTTGTGTTCTTTGTGTTCTTCATCCCTACCCCCAAAGCTCTTAGGTTGGAGGACTCGATCTACACGTTGGTGCGGTAAAAAACTTCAAGAACTTCAACGCTTTCATTATCAACATCAACAAAGGGGTGGTAACCTTTGAATCTAAATTTACAGCTCATATACTCTGATTTCGCATTCGATTTAGTGGCTTCGTAGGGAACCGGAAGTGCTGGAAATCTAGCATCGGTAGTACTGGTGTTGTACTACCGGTAGTACCGGTGCTACTTCCGGTCCTACTTCCGGTAGGCATTTAACTTCCGCATTTGAGCTAAAAATTTCAGGTTATCATAATCGCCTATTCACCCCCCCCTCTAGGACGATTAGATCCTTTCAAGTGGTATCAGAGCTAGGTCCCTCAACTCAACGCTTCACCGCGTGAGGGACAACATTGGCCAAGATGGATCCGGAGGCAACGAAGAACTTAGTTGAGCAAATCACCGCTCAAGTCACCGCTCAACTCACCTTAGCGCTGCAAAAGCAACAAGAAGAGCAAATGAACAAGGTGCAAGAACAACTAAGCAAGATGAAAGAGATCATTGACAAGAAGAATCAAGAAGGAACTAGTGAGAAGAAAAATGAGGGTGAAGATGGAGACAAGACACCAAAGAGTTACACAAGAGCAAGCTACAGCTATGAAAGCACAAGCAAGAGCAACCCCCACATACCAATGATCAATCCCGGAAAGCCACCTCCGTTTGATGGAGTAAAATACACCGATTGGGCTCATAGGATGAAATTGCATCTTATAGCCGCAAGGTGTTGGCAAGCGGTTGAAATAGGCATTAATATTCCTGAGAATCCTAAGGATTGGTCACCCGAAGATGAGGCGGATTTCCATCTCAATGCTACAGCTGCAACATTGATTTTGCAATGTCTCACTCCGGAAGACAACAACAAGGTAAATGGTATGGTGAATGCAAAGAAGATCTGGGAAACCTTGAGGACATCATTTGAAGGTGACAAGAGTGTGAGAATTGGAAACATTGAGCTTCTCCAAAACAAGATTGAGAATTTTCATGTGATAGAAGGAGAAACAACTAAGGCTATGTATGATAGATTCATGACATTGATCAATAGAGTTAGAGCTCTTGGTTGTCATAGATGGGATGAACAAGCTGCAGCAAGAAAGCTATGTAGAATATATAGAGACAAAAATAGCATCCTAGCTTCGGTAATAATGGAAAGAGAGAACTACACCACCATGACAACACAAGAGATGATTGCTAAGATTATGCATCATGAAGTTCTAGATGATGAGACCAAAGAAAGGCTCAGTCAAAGAAGAAGCATTGCACTAGCGGCATCTCATGCAAGTGGAACAAGTCATGGCAATCAAGGATGTTGTGATCACAAGCACAATGATGTTAATGAAGAACTTGATGATGAACAAGCATTTATGGTGAGGAATTATGCAAAGTATTTGATAAAGAAGAAAGAGAGGATGAAGAGTGGTGGTGGTAACAAGATGTACAAGAAGAGGTTTTGCTATGAGTGTGGTTTGGCCGGTCACCTTGCTGCGGATTGTCCAAACAAGGGCAAGATATCAAGATACAACAAGGGAGGTGACAACAAGTACAAGGGTAAGAAGAAAGGTGAAGCACATATAGGTGAAGAGTGGCAATCGGATGATGATAGTGATGAAGAAGATGACAATGACAAGAAGAGTGTGGCTGCAATTGCCGTACATGACGCACCCTCTTCTTCGACATCGTTCTTCACCAACATCTCTTCTACACCTAAGCTTTTTGCCAACCTCTCCGATGATGAAAATGACACTCCTATTTGCCTTATGGAAAAGGAGGAGAAGGTATCATCCGATGTTTCTACTTACTCTAATGATGATGATGAGCTTGATGAGAACTATGCTATCAAAATCATTAAAAAATATGGAAAAGAAGCTGCCTCTATAATTCTAAAATTGAAGTACACCATAGATGAGCTTGAAACATGCTTAGAGTCACAAAGTGAAATGCTTCTAGTGGAAAGGGAGAAGAACAATGGGCTAGAAGCATGTCTCACCAAAGAGAAGGAGAAAGTTGAGAAGTTAAATGTAGAATTGTCTTTGGCTAAGAACTCATGTGAGCGCTTAACCAAGGAACAGTCCTCAATTAATGACTCTTTGGCTAGTCTAAAGAATGATTATAGTATATCTCAAGAAAGCCTCACAAGCTTGATAAATAAATATCATGAACTTGAGATAAACTATGACACTCTTTGGAAGAGCACTTCTACTTCCTCTAAGGACTCAAATGCTTCAACAAGTGTAAAATGTAAAAGATACTATAATGTTGATATAAATGCTTGTGCTACTAACCTTGTTGAGCTAAAGAAGAAGGACAAAGAAATTCTTAGGTTGAAGACCGTTGTGGGTAATGGTTGCAAGAACAAGGATAAGCAACCAACCACAATCTACAAGGCACCTAGGCATCCACACATAAAGGATGACCTCGGCTACAATAGGTACAATGGTAAGGTCAATGGGAGAAACATGATAAATGGTGTATCTTGTGTGAAGTTCAACAAGAGTGTGCCTCTTGTTGATCTCATTAACAAGATAAACAATGTTGAAGTTTCTTCCATCACTTCCTCCGACAACAAGAATACCAAGAAGAAGGAAGTGAAGGCATCCATGCAAAATGTGCCTATCTCAAGGAACAACTTGTGTGACTATCTATGTTGTTGGGATAAGGATGGTAAAATTATTGTAAAGTATGTGGGTGCCCTTAAGAAAAAGCAAATCATGAGAAGTGTTTGGGTGCCCAAATCTTATGTGTCTAACCCTCTAGGACCCAATTCTAATTGGGTACCTAAAACAAAGGCTTAACTCCTTTTTGTAGGTATACGCTTCCGGTGGACCATGTTGGGTGCTAGATAGTGGATGCACCAATCATATGACCGGAGCAAAGACAATGTTTGATTCTTTCCAACCATGTGAAAGCAAGGGTGAAGGAATCACGTTTGGTGATAATAGTAAAGGAGACATTCTTGGTTTGGGTAAAATTGCTATATCTAATGACAACTCAATCTCAAATGTATTACTTGTGGATTCATTGGGGTTCAATTTGTTGTTCGTCTCTCAACTTTGTGAGATGGGTTACAATTGTCTCTTTACGGATAAGGGTGTGGAAGTCTCTAAAAGGGTGGATTCCTCTATTGTCTTTACGGGTCAATTAAAGGGCAAGCTCTATCTAGTTGATTTCACATCTAGTAGAGTGGGGTCCGAGACTTGTTTAGTGGCAAAATCTAGCATGGGTTGGTTGTGGCATCGCCGACTAGCTCATGTTGGGATGAGGAACTTGGCCAACCTTCAAAGAGGTGGACACATTCTTGGACTAACAAATGTTTCTTTTGAGAAAGATAGGATTTGCAGTGCATGTCAAGCGGGGAAGCAAGTTGGAGCCAAACATCCCGCAAAGAACATCGTGTCAACTTCAAGACCACTTGAGTTGCTACACATGGATCTTTTTGGACCCAATGCTTATATAAGCATTGGAGGTAACAAATATGGTTTTGTAATTGTTGATGATTTTTCTCGTTTCACTTGGGTATTCTTTTTGAGAGATAAAGGTGAAACCCAAGAGATCTTCAAGAAGTTTGCAAGAAGAGCTCAAAATGAGTTTGACGTGAAGATCAAGAGAGTGAGAAGTGACAACGGGACGGAGTTCAAGAACACCAACATTAAAGCATTCCTTGATGAAGAAGGAATCAAGCATGAGTTCTCGGTCCCTTATACTCCCCAACAAAATGGGGTAGTGGAAAGGAAAAACCGAACGCTCATAGAGGCCGCAAGAGCAATGTTGGATGAGTACAAGACTCCGGAGAAGGATTATTGGGCGGAGGCGGTCAACACGGCATGTCATGCAATCAATCGTCTATATCTTCACAAGATCAAGAACAAAACCGCCTATGAACTACTCACCGGTAAAAAGCCTAAGGTTGATTATTTTAGAGTTTTTGGATGCAAGTGTTTCATACTTAGAAAGAAATCCAAAAGCTCTAAGTTTGAACCTAAGGTTGATGAAGGTTTCCTACTTGGTTATGGTACTAACGAACATGCATATCGTGTTTTCAATAAGACCACCGGTCTAATTGAATTAACGGTAGACGTGACTTTTGATGAATCCGATGGCTCTCAAAGAGAGCAAGTCAATATGAATATTGTAGGTAAAGAAGAGCCTTCTCATAAAGTGATCAAGAAACTTGCAACCAGTGAAGTAAAGCCCGTTGAACAAGATGATGATGATGATACACAAGTGCAAATCCAACATGACCCGCTCATACATCATGGGTCAACCGATGCCCATGGTGGTGCCTCCAAATCAAGAGATGGTCATGACTCAAGAGAACAAGTAATTCAATATCCACCACAAGTTGAAGAAAGCAATCAAGATGATGATCAAAGGGGAGCACTTGATGGTGTTTCTCCAAACAACATAGAGTATGATAGTGAAGATGATGGGCAAATCCAAAGAAGAACAGCAGCACCTCACCCAAGAGTTCGCCAAACCGTTGAACGGGACCATCCCATTGAAAATGTGATAGGAAGTATAAAAGAAGGAGTGATGACTCGTTTACGTTTAGCATCTTTTTGTGAGCATTACTCTTTTGTTTCCTCTATGTTACCTCTTAAGGTGCAGGATGCCTTGAAGGATGAGGATTGGGTGATGGCAATGCAAGAGGAGTTGGAAAACTTCACTCGGAATGAAGTCTGGTCCTTGGTGGAGAGGCCCAAGCAAAATGTAATAGGTACCAAGTGGGTCTTCCGCAACAAAGAAGATGAGTATGGCGCGGTTACAAGGAACAAGGCACGGTTGGTTGCTCAAGGTTACACCCAAATTTAAGGTTTGGATTTTGGGGAAACTTATGCACCAGTAGCTAGGCTTGAATCTATTCGTATATTACTTGCCTTTGCTGCTCACCATGATTTCAAGTTGTTTCAAATGGACGTGAAAAGTGCATTTCTCAATGGCCCCCTCTCCGAAGTGGTGTATGTTGAACAACCACCAGGTTTTGAAGATCCACATTGCCCTAACCACGTCTACAAGCTTCACAAGGTGCTCTATGGGCTCAAGCAAGCCCCTAGAGCTTGGTATGATTGTCTGAAGAAATTTCTACTCGAACAAGGGTTTGAGATAGGCAAAGCTGACCCTACTCTTTTTACTCGTAAAGTTGGGAATGATATCTTTATTTGCCAAATATATGTTGATGACATAATATTTGGTAGTACTAATGATGAGCTTTGTGAGCAATTTAGTAGGATTATGACCAAAAAGTTCGAGATGTCCATGATGGGAGAATTGACCTTCTTCCTCGGTTTTTAAATCAAGCAACTCAAGGAAGGGACGTTCATTTGCCAAACCAAATACACCCATGACATGTTGAAGAAGTTTGGCATGGACAAGGCCAAGCCCATCAACACACCAATGCCCACTACGGGACATCTTGATCTTGACACAAATGGTAAGGCCATTGATCAAAAGGTATATCGCTCCATGATTGGATCTTTACTTTATCTTTGTGCATCTAGACCCGATATTATGCTTAGTGTGTGCTTGTGTGCAAGATTTCAATCTAATCCGAAAGAATGTCATCTCATGGCCGTTAAGAGAATTTTTCGGTATTTGGTGCTCACACCTAATCTTGGCTTATGGTATCCTAAGGGCTCATCTTTCACTCTACTTGGCTATTCCGATTCGGATTATGCCGGTTGCAAGGTAGAGAGGAAGAGTACATCCGGGACTTGCCAGTTTCTTGGTAGATCTTTGGTGTCTTGGAGTTCTAAGAAGCAAAACTCCATTGCCCTATCCACCGCTGAAGCCGAGTATGTGGCGGCAGGCTCTTGTTGTGCCCAACTACTTTGGATGAAGCAAACCTTGAGAGACTTTGGTTGCAACCTATCCAAGATTCCACTCTTATGTGACAATGAGGGTGCAATCAAGCTAGCCGATAATCCCATTAACCACTCTCGCACAAAGCACATAGACATCCGTCATCATTTTCTTAGAGACCACCAAGCCAAAGGAGATATCGCAATTCAACATGTGAGAACTGAAAATCAGTTAGCCGATATCTTCACAAAGCCTCTAGATGAGTCAAGATTTTGTGCTTTAAGGCGTGAGCTCAATATCGTTGATTCTCGTAACGTGGAATGAAATCTTGCATACTTTGATGAGCTTAGAATTGGCCAAATATTTATAAAATATTGAGTGATATTTCAAAATCTATTTTCACTATATCAAATATGACCATTGCTTTGTATTGATTTGATGAAATCTGGTCATATTTGGGAGTGTTCTAGTGCTTTATAAAATTCACCGTCGAGAGTACTTTTTCTGGCATCTTTTTGGTCTAGCGGTAGTACCGCTGGGTCGATCGATAGTACCGCTTGTTCAAAATCGCGCCCCACGCTGAGTGTTCGACTAAAAATATATCTTGCGCGTCTCTTGCTCATCGGTAGTACCGGTCGGCCGAGCGGTAGTACCGGTAGCCAATTTGACAGCGGTAAAAGGGTACCGCTGGTTAAAAACAAAAAAAAAATTTTACCCCTCTCTTCCCCAACCGACCCCCCTCCTCCTGCTCGTGGCGCCGCTGCCCGACGCCGCCGCCCCTCCCCGATCTCCCTTCTCCTCCGGCCATTTCTCAATCCCTTTGAGGGAGAGCTTCCCCAAGCCTCGGAGATCACATTGGAGGTGTTTGTAGACGCCGGGACATCTTGCACGCGTGGATTGGCCTCTTCCTCGTGAGAAACAAGCATGTCTGAGCGCCGGAATCCAAATCGCCATGCTCGTCCTCGTCCCCAAAGTTTGGGTGATGGGGAGGAGGACCGTGATGCCCGTCAGCGTGCTCGAAGGCATGGGAAAAGTCGTGGGGAGTCCTCCCGTGGCAGCCATCGTGAGGAGCCTGTTGAACCTGCTGTCCCGGCAGGCTATGGTCGTGGTAGCTCTCCTCCTCGTCACAATGCCATGGTCAATTATGCTCAGTTGCATGATGTGAGGGATGTGCAGGGGCTTGCATTGGATGCTCAGTACAATGTTTCCCCTCCTCAGCTTACTCACATGACGCGATCTAGGACTCTTGTACCATTCCCTGGTCATCGTCCTAGGCCTCGTCGTCCTCTCAAGCCCGAGCAGCTATTTTTTGATTATTCTTCCAATGTGCCTGCTCTGAAAAAGCAAAGAGAGGAGAATCCCTATGAGTGGGTCAGATTTTCAGGTGTTGAGGAAAGGTTTTGGACTCTGTTTCATCATGATTACTATTGGTCTGTTTGCTGGGATAGTGGAAAATATGGTAAACTTTTTGAGCACAAGGCCTTGAAACTTGACTCCCTTACCTCTCCCAAGCTCTCTGATCAGGCTGCTATGCATGCATTAAGGGCCAAGCTTGAAGAATGGAACCTATTGCAGCTTGTGACTTTTCAGAAGGATTGGAACACTGAGATTCTTTATCAGTTCTGGTCCACTCTGTATATTGATGAGGAGCGCAAGGTCTTACACTGGATGTCCCATGGTCAACACTACAGGTGTTCTTATGAGCAGTTCTCCCGTCTTCTAGGCTTTGATCATGTGGATCGAGATGCATGGAGCCTGTGGACTCATTATGCTAACCCCGTTGGCAGGGATGATTACATTGCTGCTCAGATGTACCTTGCTGACAAGTATGCTACTGGCTCCAATGCTAAGCTGAAGCCATTTTATTATGTCCTGAATAATATTCTGAGGCACACTCTTGATCCCAAAGGTGGTGATTCGGTTAAGATTCAAGGTTATGCTCCCACCATATTGGTTTGCTTTGGTTTGGACAAGCGCTTCAGCATCTCTCAGCTTATGTGGGCTAAGATTGGCCAAGCAGCTGTTGATCCTCACAGGCTTCTTCCTTATGCTCCCTACCTTATGCATGTGATTGAGCAGGTGACTAATCGCTCCTATCTTCCTGATACTCATCATGCTTGGTGGAGTATTCGGAACTTGCGTCCTCATACGCAGAAGGCCGATTCTTCCTCTTCCGCTAGTCCTCCTCCGGCTGACGCTTCTCCGGCTCATGGGGAGCCTGTTGGACTTGAGCGGGATGCTGCCCCTTCTGTGGATCCCTCAGCTGGAGTTTCTGCTGGCCCAGGCACTGGACGTGGCCGTGGTCGTGGTCGTGGCGGCATTGTTGGTGCATTCAAGAAGTTCATGACCTACATGTGTGCTTGCCATGCAGATACGAGTCAGCGGCTTAGTCGTATTGAGGACAAACTTGGTCTCTCTCCCTCAGCTCCTCTTCATCCCCCTCCGGATTTCTTTGCGGATGATGATGTTGATGATGACCAGTTTGAGCAGCCCCCTCAGCAGCAGCCCTATGAGCCGCCTCCTCAGCCTCCTCAGTTCTTTTCTTAGCCGGACTTGTCCTATCAGAGTACTTCTGCAGGCTACGCTGGTTCTGGTTTTGGGCTGTTTGATGAAGTTGACGATATCACCCGCCGGTCTACCAGTGTAGCGCCTACGTACTTGTCGTCTTCCTCTGCAAATCCTCGTGGCAAGAGCAAGTACCTTGGTGATGATGATGATGATGATCCGGACTTCTCGGCATTTCAGTGATGTTCTAGCCATAGTTTTTTTATCATGGCCTACCTTTTTGGCACTTGCTGTCAAAGGGGGAGTGTTAGGCTTACTTTGATGTAATAGGGTAGCCTTTTATTCAGCTATATTTATCTCTCTTTATTCATGGTGAACTATATGGTGAACTTAGAACTTTGTGTGTGATGGATGCTTGTAGGCTAAACATTTATGCTTATTTGATATATCATTTTGTGATGGCCTATATTTGATATCATGATGATGCTTGTTAATTTTTGAATGGTTATGTTGGTCTTAATTTATATTCCTTCTTGCATAATCATTTATTTTCTTTTATTTATCTCTTTGTGATATATCTTGTCATAAGCATCACGGTTTATTCTTGTCACACACATCCTTTTAGGCACCCCACGAATTGCAAAATTTAGGGGGAGCTTATTCTAAATGTATGTTATCTTGACTTTATTCAAGATTTGAAATTCAAAATCCTATGCATACATTTAGGGGGAGCTCTCCATAAAGTTTGGGGTTTAAAAAGCTTTAATTCTTTCATTTTTTTGTAAGCCTAAGTTGGTTGTCATCAATTACCAAAAAGGGGGAGTTTGTAAGTGCATTCGTCCCCGAAGTGGATTTTGGATAATTAATGACAATCAAGTTGGGGACTAACAAGTTTGTTCAAGTGAATTCACAGGTGTTAGTCTATTGAAAGATTTGAATGATAAATATTTGGTGATACAAGCACCCTAAATTTTATGTGGATGGATGACGTTTCTACTCAAGAGGACCCTATCATTTTATATTTACTTGAGTCATAGGAAATGTTGTACTATCAAGAGGGATACAAATAAGGTTGGTAATTCGAGGTCTAAAAGTGCTCAAGTCTATTTTTAGGGCGTTTGGAGAGTCACCGTTTCTCTCACATCACTTAGATATGACCTTTGCTTTACCCAATCTGGCCTACCGGTAGTACTGAAGTTGTACGTTTTTTAAACCGGTAGTATCGGTGCTATTTTTCTCTAAAAATCGAGCTTGCAAAGTTGTAGTAGTTTTTCTACTACCGGTAGTACCGATCTCACCACCGGTAGTACCGGTGGTCACCGGTAGTAGCGCCTTTTATTAGAATTATATACCGGAAGTATCGGGCCTATTTTTCAAAAGTCGAGATCTTCGAGTTGGCAGTTTTATGTACTAGCGGTAGTACCGCTCCTGGCAGCGGTAGTACCGATAGTAAAAATAAAATGTTTTTAGCCAAAGTCGAAAGGGCCATTTACTGTTCACTTTTGAACTAGCGGTAGTACCGGTCTTAGGACAGGTAGTACCGGTAGTTCTCTTTCTGCCCGATCTGACACCTGCAACGGTCCTTTTTAGAGAAACCGGTAGTACCGGTGGTACTGGCAGTACTACCGGTAGTTGTTCTGAACATGAGACTATAAATACCTCTCTACTCTCTCCTTTCACTCTCTCTCTCTGATTCTCTTCACTCACCTGACTTGCAACTGAAAAAAGGCCCTCTCCCACGCACAAGCTCACCTACTCTCTCTTCTCCCTTGCTCCCAAACTTCATCCCCTCAAGGATTTGAGCTAGGGACATGAGATTAGAGTGTGGAAACTTCAATCTACGACTTGAGCACTTGGATTCCTCGTCTTGCTAGCTTGATTTGTGTTTGTTACTCTTGGGTTCTTGGAACCCTAGCCGGCTAGGCGTTCTTCGTGGTTGCCCGTGTTGATTCATTTGTGAGGGCACCCCGAAGTGTTTGTATTACCCTTGATTCTTAGTGAATATCTCAAGTTAGCCTTCGTGGTTGCTTGAAGGAGGAATCCTTCGTGGTGAACTCAACAACGAGGACGTAGGAACTCCTTTGTGGGGATTGCCGAACCTCGGATTAAATCTTGTGTCTTGCTGTGGTGGTAGCATCGACTACCCTTGTTCTTGTGTTCTTCGTGTTCTTCATCCCTACCCCCAAAGCTCTTAGGTTGGAGGACTCGATCTACACGTTGGTGCGGTAAAAAGCTTCAAGAACTTCAACGCTTTCATTATCAACATCAACAAAGGGGTGGTAACCTTTGAATCTAAATTTACAGCTCATATACTCTGATTTCGCATTCGATTTAGTGGCTTCGTAGGGAACCAGAAGTGCTAGAAATCTAGCATCGGTAGTACTGGTGTTGTACTACCGGTAGTACCGGTGCTACTTCCGGTCCTACTTCCGGTAGGCATTTAACTTCCGCATTTGAGCTGAAAATTTCAGGTTATCATAATCACCTATTCACCCCCCCCTCTAGGCCGATTAGATCCTTTCACAGTCACAAAAATTTCCTATAAGAATTAAACTAACAATATTAAAGATATCAATAAATGATTTAACGGATCTAAGCATCATTATAGATATACATAAACTAATTACACCAACAGATAGATTATAATTTTAGGAAGCTAACAAAATTAGTTTCACGAATGTAGGGCAAGTACATGATTTTCTATTGAATATACAAGATGAAGTACATTTTTAGTCACTTTTGGAGAAAGCAGGAAGCTAAGCTAGCTAACAACAGCCATCACGTTGGGAACAGAGAGCAGCTCGTGGAAGCGATGCACAGCGGCGCTACTCCGGCAAGCCAGCAGCTAAAGCCTATCGACGGGTGAGCATCAACAACTTACAGATTCATGTAGAAGTATAGTCGACTCGAATGTCGTCCGAGCAGAGCTGGCCACGCGCGACCCGAAGGATGTGGCGGCGCTACGCGCGGCGGCGCGGACGGGTCCGCAACGCCAGGGACGCCGATCTTCAGCAAGCGTGCGCAAGGCAGGAAGAGGGTTTGGTAGTGGTGCAGGTGACTAAGAGATGGAGCGACTGAGCTTCAGCTAGCACAGACGAAGTCCGCTATCAGTGCATGCCGACATGGCCTTATAGGCCCGTCGTCAGGTAGAAACTACAGAATGGAGCTCGTCCGTGCTCGGCCCCAGACAGGGTAGGGAGTTAGGGACGGGGTCTATAGAGAACTTAATGGTGGGGGCAGGAACTTAATGGTCATGGGTCCGACGACCATGGTGGCAGAGGGAGCAGAGAGGGAACAGGGAAGTTCAGAACTCAGCTCGTCCTTGGTCTTGGCATGGTGCGGTTGGACTGCAGTGTGGTACTCGTGCGTCGTTGAGGAGCTTGTGGTCAGCAAGAACATGTGTACGCACCGCCTTAATGGCAACGCGACGGCGAGCTTGGCCGTGTGTGCGTAGCAACGGCAGGATGCAGGCGGACGCGACGGTGAGGCGATGGCGGCCGCAGCATCACGACGCGAGTAATGGCAAGCAGCTGACTAGCCGGCGGTGCAACGTGCAAGCATGACTATACGACATTGCAGTGCAGCTGCGTGCGGTGGTGATAAGGACAGCAGCAGCACCTAGCGACAACAACGCAGAGAGTGCAGTGCCAGCTGACCAGCAGGCGGCCATGGCTCGCTGTAACCGGCCATGCCAAGCCAAAAGCCAAGGTCGGACATGGCCATGCCAGAGGCAGGCACGGCTGGCCAGTCGACCAGAACGTGCGGATCAGGATTTTCAAAACACATAGAAAACTAACCTATTACGATAGAAGCAACACCACGTAAACCACACCAATCGAGTTACTAGCTAGGAGATCATTATTATTATGTTCAAAGATATTTATGCCACCTTTCAACTAATATTTTCTAATTTTACTCACAGTTTTAACTTTCATTCAATATTTCTATTAGCATTTCTGAGACTCGGAAAATTATTTACACATCCATCACATGCATTTAACACATAAACATGATGCTCATGACATGACTTAGTAAGTGAATTAAACGGTAACACCGAGGGTGTTACACCCTATCCTGCCGTCGGCCGCCCACGAGGCCGCATCCGCCGCCTCCCCCACTGGCAGGTCCAAGGAGCCGCTGTACGCCGCACGAGTACCTGCGCAAAGCCGCGTTGGTCCGCGGCCTGAGGCGAGAACCAGTGCGCGGCAACGCCTTGGCCCGCAGCATGAGGCACCTCCGACGCCACCCGCGCGCCCGTCCTGCTTCTGAGCTCCCTCGGCACCACGTTCCTCGCGAGGGGTATCCGTCAACGCTAACAGCTTCACCCTTGTTGAAAGTCATCGACGAGGGCGTCGTCGCGGCCCGCGCCACCATTGTCACCGCCGGCCAGTGCCGACTTCTCTTGTCGGTATCTGCTTCAACAGCCTGGCAGGGGGTCACGTCGCTGCCCAGTGCACCTCACTGTCTCGCTGCCTCTTCTGCTTAGCACGAGGCATCGAACGAGGAACTGCACGCTTCATCATCGTCGTCCGCCTCGGCACCCTTCCGCGGATTGTGCGCCGGAGGCCCCTAGGCGTTGCCTTTGGCGTTCAGCGAATGGGGGCCATGGTCGTGTCGGTGGGGTCCAGGAAGCTTCTCACGCTCCTAAACCTCACGCGGCCCCTATCCTAATCGGACAGATTATTTTCCAGACCCACAAGTGCTCTTCTTATCCTGCAGAGTCAAAAATCATCCTCAAACAGATAGTAGCTGTTTCCATGCAATAGTGTACCAGCTATGCCGCAAACTCTAGTGATATATATTCTCGGCTTGCAAACCGGCCCCCTCGACCGTGGTGGTTGGTGGCCTGCGGCCTCCCTCGCATGAGCCACTCTGTGGCTTGGACGACGCCACGCAGGGAGTTGTGGAGGGTGCCATTGGTGTCCGTCGTCGACGCCGGAGGCGCCGGAGTGGGCGTCCGAGGAGGGGCAACATCCATGCGCCCTCAAACTCTATCGACATCGCCGCCGCCGCCACCGACCCCCTGGCACTTGAGCTGTGTCAAAGCGCGGGGCTTCCCTTTTGGGTCGACCCGATGCTCGATGAGCTCGTTGCCTCCCTCGTCTTGCGACTGTCTACTCCGCCCGCTTCCTCTCTGCAAGCCCAGACAGAGTTGGTGAGCCCCTCGTCGCCGTCGCGTATGATCCGGCTCACCTTTGCAGCCAATGAGGCACCGAGGGAGGCTGGCGAGGCAGGTGCCTCCCCACTGCCGGTTACCCCTGCTGTGACTCGGGGGTGGTTGGCGAGGACGCGGCTGCAGCAGTTGTTGGGGTCATCATCCCACCACGAGCGTCGGCTGCCACTCTTGGTGCAAATGCGGCGGCGACGGCTTCCACAACAACTACAACTGCCACACCGACTGCGGCTCCTGCGCTTGCTGCCATCACGCCTTTACTGGCTTCGGCGGATGACGTCGTGAGGAAGCAGCCCGCGGGTGCAGCACCTCCGAACGGCGACGTGCAGGGTCCAGCGACGATGCCCAAGCTGCAGCGAACGCCTTCTTCGACTCTCTGTGTCTACCGCTGCAGGAACCTCTTATCCTCACCACGCCGCGCGCGCATGTGCCGAGATCGCGAGATGATGACTGGATGCCGCGACAGAGTACCCGTCTTGCGGCAAAATCGGCATATCGCAACCAGAACCCGGAGCTGCAGGCAAAGCGGATCATGCTGAGCAAGTGGACTGGGCAGCCCTCCATCAACGTGCCGAACTACACCATCAACGACGAGTTCGCTCGAGCCTTCACCAATGCAAGCATGTCCGCCAGGAAGCAGGCCATGTGGATTATGTTTCCTCGGCGCGGTGAGGCACGCCATGCGCCGACGCCGGATTAGGCTGCTCGCGGTCTTCAGCCTTACTGTCGCGAAATCGGTTTAGTAGTTAGTACAAAATCCGAAGCTCCGCTGTTCCAGCCGGCGCCTTTTATTCGTGTTCTGTCCGCCTAATCCTCTTAGCACCTCGTCTCTAGGATGGTCGGAATGTAAAAACAATTCTAATATCGCTTAATGAGGTACATGCAATGCATGTTTTAAAAAAAACGAAATCTCATATCCTCCTTTTGCTTTTCAATGATTTGGTCATATCTTTTTGGGATTATAACACTCCCCATTGGCAAAATCTATGTACGACCTGCATCTGCATGCGACAGTGTAAAATCTATGGACTAATGCGACAGTACAATACAAACACAACTATATGCAGGTTTATACTACATGGTAGAAATTTGTGATCCATCACGGTTATAATGTCTATGGGAACGTTAGAAATTGAAAAAAAAAAAGCTTATTATGGGCAGTAAATTAATTGAGCTCATAATGGTCCTGACATTGAGCTTGGTATATACTCCCTCCGCTTCAAAATATTTGTTGCTCATGCTTCCAAAAACAACTACCGGTAATTATATATTAAAAATATTTACAATATATAATTAGAATTATTCGAAAGATCTTTGAATCTCGTTTTTTTATAAATTTATTTGAAGATATGAATATTACATATATTTTATACAAATCGAGTCAAACTTGTGACACAAAAACCTGAACCTATATACATTTTGGCACAGAGAGAATATATGGTATAGTTTCACGGAACGGTGATGTACGACCTACATGTCAGATTGAAACTGGATCTATGCACGTATCTAAAGAGTAATCTATACCCTAATATTTAATAGTCAATATTTCAGTCCGCTAATTCTATTCACTAAAATTCTGTCCGCCTCTCTCTTGCCATGTACGTGTCTGAACCAAACGTGGTTTTAGAACAAACGGTTTCATGTTTTTGTTTTGTTGTCCGTTTCCTCTTTAGATACCAATACACTAGGACTCTACCTCATGGTCACCCCCCGCAGAGTTCAAGTTCAGTACGAATATATTGAAGCACATAGGAAATCCTCCCTAATAACTAAAATTATAAAAAAATCATAAAAATGCTAGACCAGTTTTATTAGTTTCATAAAAATACGATCTATTCATAGATGTTATGAATGTTCTTAGATTATGCTTTATCTATAAGTTAATATATATTTATAAGAAAAAATTATATGCTTTACAACGAAAGTAAAAATATACCAAGGTGATATTATTTCTTTTGCCTACGTTCACGGCCAGCGGCAAAGGGTCATGCTTGTGGAGCGCCTTACACCGACTCTGAGAGCCTGTTGTCACTGTGTCCACTAGAAGCGATCCGGGCAGGTCGTGGACGCAGGTGCCACTGTTACTACATACTTGGACATTGAAGACACAACTAGCACAAGACGCCAAACGGAGCTGTCAAGATGCCACGGTGTAGGCATGTCAAATATCTTATGACTCTACAGCTGGTTGAGACCGCAACGAAAATATGCTCCATTTGTTGATCCCTTGGCAATCATGGTATGGGAAGGTGGACGTCCGCCAACCCACATTATTGATCGAGCCACTCGCTGTGACCCAAGAGGTTCTTGTCTAGAGATACACTGGCCAAGGAAAGCGAGCGAGGAGTTTGTACCTCGTATCCACCACCGCCCCGATTCCTCATCCAAGGTTACCACATGGCAACTGTATGCCAGACGGCGATAGCGAAACTATTTAAGGGGGAAGCTGCACTAGCACAACATGAATAGACCATAGACGAGTAAATTTAGCACCTCTGTCTATAATAGCATGCTCTTTTGACAAAAGTTAGGAGCCCTAGGTTTTCAAGACCAAAGGTAAGAATTGCCTGATGAGATAGTGATGATCGAGAAATACTTAATCTTGTTTATTTACAGTATACTAACCATGGCCAATAAATTATTTTGTCATCAGCAATAAAGTAAGGAACATTCTTTTGCTATATTAGATAAGCTTAAAATGAACTATATAATATTCAATCCATATATATGGTTTATAATAAAAAAAGGTTAGCTATCAATTTACGATAGTGCTACGTCACTCTAATTGTTTCCTTCCCTATAGTTTACGTATTATATCAATTTTAAGACGTATTTGAAAAGATAGCACGACCATTACACTTATATAAATCTCTAAGTTGCTAACCGGATGCAACGCATGGACATGTTTTGCTAGTATATATCAAATAATAGAAAGACAAATTTTTTGTGCGTTTTTTTTCCATCCATACGCATTATAGTAGCTTTTGTCTAACGTGATACGGAGTTCTGTTCCAAAACGTTTCGGGTCATCATAGGACCCAACCTAAATTAACTCAGAATTAATAAGGATCCAAATTAATAAGCTTTGCAACAGGAGGAAAAAAGCTACCAAGATTGTTGACTTGTCAGTTCAGGTGTCCATCCTAGGCCTTGTTTAGATCCCTAAATTGGGGTCCAGAATTCCTATGAAAAAGAAGATTCCTATCACATCAAAATATCGACAAATACATAGAGTACTAAATGTAGATAAAATCAAAAACTAATTGCACAGTTTTTTTGTACTTTGCGAGACGAATATTTTGAGCCTAATTAATCAATGCTTGGACAATTATTACCAAATAAACAATCCACCCGTGCGACGCCTCGTCAGGATGGAGCCGTTAGCGCTCCAACAGTCCCCCTCAAGCGCTCGTCCGCCCCCTTCACGAAACCACCAAAATCCACCCAAATCCTCCACAAATCCAACCCAAATCCTTCTTCCAACTACAGATCCACTGCCACCTCGTTAGGATCTACAGCCCGAGGGGTCTTTTCCTCATGGGGATGGCGGCAGTTCGAGTGGTGCTGCTCCGTCGATGGGCAACCGGCGGCCTGTGTCTTCGTCGGATGTTGCTGCTGCCGAGTCGCCCTCACATCCTGTTGTACCTCCATGTGCTAGGGCTGGCGAAGTCGTTGTCGATGTGCGGCCGTCGCTGCCTGCGAGGATGCCGTCGGCAGGCTTCTTCGTGGCGGGTGGCTTTGCTGCCGTTGCGAAAGTTCAGGGTGGATTCGGGTCAGCAGGCTCGAGCCCGCCGGAGATGCCAGTCCTCGTCGAGGATGTCACGGAAAGCGGGACGAGGACGAAGATGAATATGACATCGCGGACGTGCACGCGGCTCTAGGGCGCCCCAGCCACAGGCCCAGCCAGCCGACGCTCGTCCAGTCGTCAGCCGCGTTGCCATCGTCGCTGCGACCTTCATGCGGCCCCTCTGCACGGCCGGCAAAATCCCTCTCCCCAGACACTGCCCTCTTCCATCCCGGATGCAGATTGACGAGGCGCTACAAGGCTTGTCGATGGGCGTGCGCAGAGATCGACGTCTTCGATGCCGATGAGCCACCGAGTGCCTCTCCTACTCCCTATCTCAGCATAGTTCTTTGTGAGCCGCAGCCTCCGAGGATGTTGACATCAGCACGGCCCGTGGGTGACCGTCCCGCTCCGGCTGTGGCACATGGCATCGCTGCTGTGGAAGGTGCTCAGTCATGGTGGCACCATCACCGTGCATCGGCTTCATGTACGTTGTGCCCGTGGAGCCGCGGCGCCTGCAGTCAGTCGTTATGCACTCCCACTCCTGTCCGTGGAGCCTGACGTTGATGGGTTCCGGGCGGTGCAGAGCAGGAGGCGCTGGCGGCGCGTTGCTTCGCCTCGGCGCCCGGTGCCTCCATACCTGGTGGGCAAATGCTTCAACTGTCTTACGGGCAACCATGTGAAGGCAGACTGCACTTCTCCGTCCAAGTGTTTCAACTGCCTTGACGCTGGTCACCAAGCGCGTGATTGCCCTAGGCTGCCAGCCGCTAGACGCTCCGAGGGCAAGCATGGCCCTCGGCGCCACCCACGGCGCCAGCGCACCACTTGTTGTTGTCGCTCCCCTAGCCCGAGTTCACCTCTGGACACTGCCTCCAAGCGTTCGGCTTACACCGAGCGAGCGCCCTTGGTTCCACCTGTCTGTGAGCCTCCCACAGCGGAGCACCCCGCTGCAGTGTCCGTGATGCTTGTTGATGGTGAGCTAGGTGATACGGGGCAATGCCCCGGCACGAGCACGGGCCTCCGAATTAATGTTGAGTTCCTTGCTGGTGTCGTCGATGGTGCTGAGGTGCCGGCTCTGAGTTATCTGGTTCATATCCAGATTATCGACTATGGTGCCGGTGGCAGCAGCAGCGGTGAGGAAGACAGTGATGACATCAACTACAACGGGTCTCATCCTGGGTTCGCCTCTGGTGGCGGTGGCGTGCGGCCGCAGTCCACGCGGCTCGCCAAGCCGAACGAGCCTCGCCGGGGCTGTGGGTTGGGGTCCACCTTTCAGGCTCATGATTCGAAGCGGGCCATCATGGTCAGAGGTGTCAGGTGCCCTGTCGTGTCGATGCGCGGCTCCACCCCTTGCTACAGCATGGCCAACGGGGTTGGCAACGGTCATTTGGGCATGCGTGGGACATGTGTCGAGGTGGGCATGGTCACAGAGTTTGACTTGGTGCATCCGAGCAATGGCTCACCCTCTTCCATCAGAAGTGTGGAGTGTGACCCAATGGTGGTCGAGGCTGAGCTGTGCACGCAACAGAAGGATACGTGCGTCTGCGACAGTAACACAACACGCTCTGGGGGTGCGCTCCATTCCATTGACATCTGGCCACAAGGGTGTCACTCTCCTTCGCACTCCCTATGCCGCGGCATGGTGCGGTCCGCCCTTGACGACGATATCTTTCTTGAGTCTTGTGGGAGGCGTCCGAGTGATGGGATGCCTGTTGGGCCGTGGCCGCTTGTTCAAGTGTGGCCTCGATGAGGCGCCTACTATCTGCTCCTTTTCTCCGCCGGCATGTGAAGTGGACCTCTGCCTGTCGGGCCCGGATGACGGCAGGACTGATTCTAGCTCACAGAGGGACGTGGACTTGGCCACGGTTGAGCCACTGACCACCTTGCCTCTGGAGGGTTTTGACGACGCAACATCTAGGGTGTCTGCATCTGTTGAGAACTCCGTGCCGCTTGCATACGTTGATTGTCGTGCCATGATGATGGGCTCGTGGCTTCGGAGGTGTGCGAGCCTGTAATTGTACAGGTTGTTGGGGAGCGAGGCAATGGAGGTGTCTGCGTCGTTGACACTGGCACGACTGCCAAAGACAGTGGAAGATGTTAGGGATGCTTCCCTGGTTCTCCACCCAGAGGCCGCAGCGTCTTCCCCAGCCTCTGCGACGGACGCTGACGTGTCGACACCAGTTCCTCCTGTGACGGTCGATGACTTCATCTTCCGCTTCAAGAAGCCGTTGGATCAGCCTATCATCCAGTCGCCGCGGCGTCTCAGGATTACACGTGACCAGAAAGCCTGTACTGATGAGGAACTGATCCCCAGGAGGAGTGCACGGTTGGCGGCCAAGAGCAAGCACCGGGAACCGAAGCTGGACGCCCAGGCTAGGAAAATACTGATGAAGAAGCTAGGCATGGAGGTTGAAACACAAGAGCCGGACACGGCTTCGTTCGACGAGTTCCATGCTGTCTTCACACTCCCGTTGCTGGAACAGACCAGGAAAGCCATGGAGACGTACTACCTAGGGAGGGGCCCATTCACGGCCGAGGAGCCGGCGATGGTCTTGGACCAGCCGTGACGAGTCGCATTGTTGAGCTCTCCAGCTTAGGGTCGCACAATTAGTTATCTATGTAATACAAACGATAAGGATCTAGTAGTTAGGTTTGCTGTTTAGGTTGTTGATGGCTTCTCATCACCATCATCCTAAACCTATATTGTAGGTCTTATGACTATTCCATTCATCTTAATTAAATACGGGCATATATGCATGCTCGCAAAAAAAAACTATAGTGGTCTACAGTGATTCAGCACAGTGATTCACGTGTCGGATTCGGTGATCTAAACATGGCCCTAGCTTGGCTGCCAGCAGTGGCGGAGACAGGACCCCATACCTCGGCCGCTCGTCGCCGGTGACGACCGACCGATGTGGCGGTGTGTCACCGGCGTGTTGTGTGCGTGGCTGCTATGGGCATCATGTGGACGGAAACAGAGCAGAGGTAGCTCGCGCGTCACTGTCGCTCTAAAGGATGTCTGTCTGCAACAACAAATGCGTCCAAAACGCCACAAACAAAAACTTTGTCATGTGGTATCGTCAGATGCACATCCATCCGTGATCCGTCTGCGTTAACTAGTTAACCGCCGGCCTTAATCCGGGTTAATTGGCACCGGCCTTAATCCGGGTTAATTAGGTAGTACCTCGATATTGCTTGTATAGCCAGAGGCCAGGAGCCGTCATCTCATCTCACGACATGCATGCCGGTGACCAGTCATCATCTCATTCTCATCTGATTATGTGCATCTTAGTCCTAGTCCTAGTATATTTTTGTTTCTCCCTGTCTAGTACTCCTTGTACTCTTCTGTACTAATTTGGGTGTGCTCTGTGCACAAGATCACTATGTGGTATTATGTCATGCTATGCTAAAGTATAAGAATACTAGCTGGATCGGCAGGTTCATCCACAATTTCACTCAGATACAGCAACACGCGTGTTCCTCCACTATTGCCTATATATTGGCAAACACAGATCTGTTGGGATCTTATCTCTCAATCTCTGAATTCTGAAAGGCGTCCACTTTTAGGTTGGCATATGACAAGATAAAAGACTGCCCTGAATCCGGCAACATATGGGCAAATGAACCTATCTCCAAATGCGCACTATGTACAATTACATATACGCCTAGATCTAGATGAGTGCTCGCCAATTGTCATTGGCACTACTACAGTCACTTTGGGTCGCCAATCGTCAGGTCGGCTTGCTTCACCCATGGAGTGCCACTACCTCTAAACAAAACTTTTAGCTCGTCAAAAAGCGATATGTACAGTTTTTATGACAGCGGAGCATGCAATTCTACTGCGGCTATTTTCAGTTAAACGGAAATTTGATTTTTTTTATGTAAGTACCCGGATAAATCAGGGCCAGATTACATCAATTCAAGCTTCGTTTACAACCATACATCTTCATGCATGGAATTTGCTTCAGCTTCAGCACACCTGTTGCCATTTTTACTCCTCGATCTTGCTGATTCATGGATCAACGGCAGCCGGCGTAAGTGGCAAGCACGCAAGCTAAATTCCGATGGACGGCGTTGACGACGACGACGACAGGGACATGCCAAGCTCCAGGTTCAGCGGGGAGCAGTGGTATCGTCCATGAGCATGAGCTTTTTCCTTGTCAATCTCTGAAACCGATGCCTTCGGAGACAGAGAGTTGGCAGTGCCAGCGGCCTTGCAGCCTGACGGATTGGAGACGACGAGCACCACGTGTCTGCTTCCACTCTCACAATCCTGAACCTGCCACGCATCGAGCATTCGAGCGTCGAAATGTTTTCAGTATAATTGATTTGTTCTTCCACGCAGAAAATGAACTAAAAAAAACCGAAAGATTATTTCAGATAAGAGTAGCTTTGTTAACCATGTCGAAGAGGCTCGAGCGGCGCTTGCTGCTCTTCTTCGCGGCACCGGCGCTGTTCTGCTGCCTGAGGAAGAACTTCTGGGCGTGGCTGGCCACCTGCGTGGGCGTCCTGGTGGTGACGAAGCCCCGGGAGATGCCGCGCCAGTCGCCCCTGCCAAGCTTCTCCAGCCCGGCCAGGAACAGCCGGTGCTCCTCCTCGCTCCACGGGACCCCTTTCTTCCTCTCCCGCTCCCGCAACGCCGCCGACCCGCGGCCGCCGTCGTCGGAGAGGTAGCCGCCGCCGTCGCCGGCTCTCTCGACCGAGCACTCGTCGATGGACAGAAGCAAGCCCGACGACGGCGACGGTGCGACAGGCAGAGGCCAGCCGCCCTGCAGGCTCAGGCAGCAGTCCACGCTGTAGCTCCTGTGCAGCTGCAACTGAAACGCCGGCGGCGGCGCAGCGGTGGCAGCTGCGCCACCGCCGTTTGTTGAGGCGGCATGGAGATGGAGCTGCACCCCGAACAGCCTCAGCCCTGCTGCGGCGGCGGCCTGGGCCTCACTCCCTGTATGGCCTGCGGTGGTGATGCGGCAGGATATCGAGCCATGGCCGCAGCTGCCACAGTTGGAGCATCTGCTCGCCACGGCCTGCATTGTTGGCATGTATAAAAAAAAGGAAGGCTATCCGCTATCTCAATTCTCAGCAGAAATATATATGAGAATTGGAACAACTGTGATGGTCTTGGCATATGTCAACAACGGCCGAGACAGCAATAATTGGAGCCGTCGTTTTCATGTACGTACTAGTCTGGATTTTTGGAAAATATACTATTATCATATATATAAATATTATTTCTTTCTTTCTTTTCATTCTTGGTGACTACACTGTCAATGCACTAATCTCCTGATTATGTTGGCTAATCACCAGTCTTTTCTTCTTCTCTAACTATTGGATCGTCTATCTTTGATGCACTGGTGCCACCGGTAAAGCGAAGGGATTTTGGGTGAAGTGCTTGTCAGTCCATGATGGAGACAGGCATAGCATGCATATACTATTGTGCATTGCATGACCCAATTAAATGTTCTTAGTTTATTTGTGATCAAAGGAAAGTGCATGTCTATGCATGACAATAATGGAGCGTTTGTTTTGTTTAGGTCCACGCATGGGCCCCCTGCTGGTCTGCTGTCCATCTGCTTTGCTTCAGTAAGCCCTTGTTATGTCGCCGGAATCGGTGCATCGATTCGGTAAAAGCTAACGTGTGTGATACTGTAGCTTTTATTTTTATTTACTAAAAATTATCCAAGCATTGATTAATTAGGTTTAAAATGTTCGTCTCATAAAGTATAATAAAACTATATAATTAGTTTTTGATTTTATCTATATTTAATACTCCAAGCATTTACCGGTATTTTGATGTGACGGGTAGCAGGAATTCTGCATAATAAAATTTAAATGAATTTGAGAAACTAAATAAGACCTAAGCAAGAAGAGATTTGGGACACCTACCTAATTGGTCACTAGAAAAAAAAAAAAGTTGTAGTGCAAATAGTCTCTGATCCACTTACTGTCTTCAGGTATAGGAATGACATGACATGGCCTACAAGATTCAAGATCTCCATTATCCCCAAGCTTTGTGTAATCCAATAATGCTCAGCGTGTAGTAAAAAGAAAGGGAGAGTGCCAATTATGCGATCATATTTATCCTTTTTTTAGAATATATCGCATTACAAAATTTCTTATTCATATTATTTTGGTAAATAAAACTAAATCCAAACTTTTTAAGTGAATAGCAATGTCACAGTTTATAAAAGAACTCTCTTTCTATATCTATCTATCTATATTACAAAAAAAGAGTAAAGTAATTGTAAAAGGTGTCATCTAAAATTTTGCTACCCACCCTGTATCTGAACCCATGGATGGATAATCACTTTGAATCCAACGCTTCATATTGATTAATGATGGACCTATACATCTTACGTCTTACGTCCCGTAGTAATCTGCATCCGCGCTCCCTTTTTTTTTACCGGCGATTTTCCTACCCGCCCACCGGGTACCCGCTCATCCGACTCCATCCAATGTGTCTCTCCGGTTCCTACGACGGGATCTTTCCAACTTAATTCCCCATCATCACACGCCTCTGTTCAATCACATAAGCCGTCGTCCTCGCAACCTCCGTGGTACCACCCGTGCCTGGACAACCAACCAGAAATGATGACGAGCCATTGTGGTTAATCTTGGGTTCTAGGGTAAATTCTTTTAGAGAGTGTTCGGTGGAAGTCGTCCTCAATAAGTTTGCCAAACTTCAGTAGCCTTTTCAATGTTGCTTTCTCCCTACAGATTTGAAGTTATCAAGGGTTCTTATGCCATTATATTGCATGTAAGTATGTAAGACAAATAAATAGGAGATTAAAGAAAGTAGTGGCAATGCCTGCACATGGAAGGAAAAAAAATACTTGTGTTAGGGAAATAAGAACTTTACAGTGATTAAAAATAGTTGAGACAAAATTTGATGCTACAGCCATGTCGGAACAAGAGACATGAGGTCAAGAAATAGATATTCAGGATGTACATACTGTAGTATATATCTGAACTACTACTACTCAACCATGTCAGTACAAGAGACATAAGGTCAAGAAAGACATACTTAGAATGTACACACTATGTAGTATATGAACTATTGCTATTTAAATGTGATCAGTCTTATTAGATTACATTAACACGCAAGGAATAGGACCAATATTGATCAATATGAAGAATAGTTATCTCGCTGAAACTAATGCATTGCTTGGCCATTCAAAATAACATGCTTCAGCAGCAGCCACATTTAACATCTCTAGCAAGGGCTTCACTCAGTTCCATTGACTCAAAAACACACTGTTTTTTCTTATCTTTCATAACTTGATTGATCAAAAGAAAGCATACTTGACAATGGGATGCCAGACAAGCATTTCAAAAATAGAGATGCAGTCGCACCATTCCTGAAATATGAACTTATCTTTCTACAAAACTAAAGATTTGGATGTATACATGGGCATGATATGTTAGTTTTGCTGATTCCACATACTATTCGGTAAGAGTATTAGATCTGCTCTTTCATGCTGAGAAATGAGAAACACCTTAATGTCTTATACTGCTGAACAACAATAATAGCAACTTGCAAAAACAGTAAGGTAAAAGCAGTAAATGAGGTATCTAGCAATCCAAACTCAATCAAACGTATTCTATTAATGCTAAACCAAACCAGCTTTTTTGTAGTTTGATAGTGGAAGAACTATACAACATAAGGAGAGTTAAGTTCCACAATGGCGGAATGCATCCCCAGAATTTACATGACAAACAACAGTAATCATGATCTAGCCTACTGTACATGTATGCACAAAAACAGGAGCACATGATTAAAGATCATGCAATGATCAAGGTTGTCATGCATGACTGAGCATAGGATCAGCTTTTACAACAGTAAGAAAGGAACATGCATACAGATCTACACTACAGAGCAGTAATACATTGTAACAATAGAGTTTTAAAAGGAGCTAGGCTTAGAGCAACATCAAATTAAACATTGAAGTCGGTGCCAACAATGAACGGAGGAGGGGGGCAGGACATACTTACCTCTTCAACACTGTTGTCCTCAAAGTCGGCATTGAATTGCTTAAAAAAGAAAAGTCGGCATTGAAGGGCTTAGAAATTTTGTCACATAGCATATCCACCAAGTCATATGATCTACTGATCTAGGATATATATGTTTTTGAATTTTTTTTTAAACATGGGCACAAGTGGCATGATCCTGAGATCCAATTAGCCATGTGGCACTGAATTGAAATGGTCAACTAAGAAGTATGGCTTCGATGGTTGATCCTTGACTCCCACTATGTTGAACCTAACAAGTGCCTAGTAGATCTCTCTAAGTCACAAGTGTTTCTCAATCTCTCCCAACTATAAGTGTCTCATAAATCTCTCCAATTGTGGCCGATTCATAGGCTCAAACCACTTAAGTGCGTGATGACATAATAGACTTAGGCATTTCCTTGTTAATATTGATGACACCCACCATCTGTTAAGACTTAAAGTATTTTGTTTCCATAAAAATATGAGCCGATGCGTGATATGACTGTGATGTGGAACCGGATGAAAATTGGCCCGTGTTGTGTTGTGGCCTCCCGATGCGGTTTGCAATGGTTTTGTTCCAACTGGACCATGTTGGGCTTCATAGCTCTTTCTTTCTCCCGCGTGCGTGCCCCGCCTCCCACCCTCCACCATCCATCCCCACTCTCCACCGTTGTTGGCACCAGGTCCACTGCCGCCACCCCTGCTGGGCTTCGTTGGTGCCTCCTGTAGTGGCGAGTTGCCACCCCTGCTAGGCTTCGCTATCGCCACCCATTTGTCTTCTAGCCACTCGTGAGTGGTGACCAGTAGTGGCACCCTGGCCGTTGCGCTGCTCTGCCCCGGTAACCCACCTCTTGCGCTGGACTGGTCTGCTCCCCTTAACCCTCTTTGAATGATTCTGCAACACACAATCCCCTCCTAGATGCAGCTAAAAAGTGTGTGTCGTTTATAAACAATGCTAATAAGTAAGATATTATCATTAAAATATTATTTATTGTTGAATCAACTTTATCTGGATTTTTCTAATCATATTTCTATATCATTTGCAGGGACAGTTGAAAAGTTTAAAGGTATGTAGAATCTTAAAGATTACGCCCTCACCTTGAACACAAACGATTACTTATGTCTACCTATTTCTTGCTAACATGTTATTGATATTATAGGGTATTAGAGAGAACAAAGTAAATTTTATAATGCTCCGAGAAGAGTCACTAGAGTCATTCAAACAGGTTAACATTCCATATTAAATGCTTAAGTTATTATTAAATAATATGAAGAAAAAAATCACTTAAGTTATAGACTGAGTGACAAAGGACAAGAAGGCATAGATCATGGTGTAGCTTCCTTTTGTAGGAGATAATAAAAAATAGGAGGCAGAAGAGAGCGGTGGCGAAGAGAGAGGACACACTAGAATTTTGAATTGTAGAAATGAGTGACAGAAGAGGTCTTTTGCCCTGATGCCTTTGCTCACTTATATAGGCAATGACCGTTTACAAGTGACGTCTTGGTAGGGTTGGACTTCACATGTCACTACTCTATCTACTAGTTGGCTTCTTCTAGGGGGAGAACTAGCCCATATACCTCATGGGCTCCCGCAACAGCGCTCCAGACAAATACAATAGTAGGAGGGGCTTCAACAAGTGACTACAAACGACTCACCCACGCCAACACATATATACACAGGATCACGCGAGGCAAGAGCATATGTGTTTAAATCCTACGGATTGTTCATGTCTCTACCCACTGTAGAAGTCTACTTTTGAAGGTATGGTTGCATACCTTCCTTTGATTTTTATAGATGCTGGAGGACACAAGATTGAGGAACTGTTGCAAATCAGATTTGCATTATTGGGCGTTAGATGATGGACATTATTTATGTAGTTGTGGTATGTATACCCTGAGTTGCACGACACAACTGTTATTCTTTGGTTTTACTTTGTCCATGAGTGCCAATATTTGTAGGTTAGTGAATAGAGCCAGCTAATAGTTTTTTATTGGTATTTTTCGTGACAAAGCTTTGTTTGAGTCCTCCTAGTTTGTACTTCCTCTGTTCCAAGTATAAGTCGTTTTTACCTTTTTTGTATATCTATGCTATGTGTCTAGATATAATAATATGTCTAGATACATAGCAAAATAGATGAACCAAAAAAATCAAGCAGCTTATAATTTGAAATAGAGGGAGTAATACTTATGAGACCTTGTTTAGCATGGATCCACTTCACCAACTAATACATCGTTTGTTTAGCATGGCTTCTAAAGCCATTTGAAGTCATTTTGCGTTAAACGACGTACAACAAGTCTGTCATTCAAGGAGCCCCTTAACTAAAAGTTTAACAACTAAAAGTTTAACTTATCGTTGAACTATAAAATTTTGATATAAATTTTATTGTTTTAATTTTAATAAAGTTAATTGTGTTGCAGCTATTTTTAAAGACGGTTGAAAAATAATTTCTATGGACAATAGACTTAGCAAAACCAACTCTCCAAAACATGTATTTTCAGAGATGACTAAAATATTCAAAAATCCTATTTCTAGGGATGTCTTTTAAGTCGACCTGTATTTTTAGATGGTTTGTAAGCTATAGTACTTTCAAACGGTGGAATAGATTTACTCTTTTGAATGAAAAGAAGAAACAAGTTCGTACTTACTGGTCACAAATTAAAGGACTTTAGTCAAAGAAGGTGCGCTGATACACGGAGCAGGAAGATTACATAGAAGAATTTGTTGGCTTGTGAAGAGGGAAGAAGCCACGTGTCTCAAGGCTATCCCTAACCGCAAGGGTCCTCATGTGGGTGCACCTCCCAGACTTATTAGCAACAACAACTTGAATTACTTGAGCACCCTTTTCTTCGTAAGATACTAAGATTGTATAGCACCACTGAAAGACTCGTCATGTCTCCCAAAACGATCACATGGTCATTCTTACTATTGTGCCCCAACAACGCACTAGCACGCATAGCCCAGCAGCATGGATAAGGCAGGATATTGACTCCACAAAAACTCAAGACTTAACAAAAGCTCAAGGAAAGAATTTGTTTGGCATTTATAAATAGTGCTACAAAGTTAGTATTATTGATAGCGTATTATTTATTTTTGAATCAATTTTATTTATTTATTTCTAATTTTTATTTTCATATTATTTGCAGGGAACAACTAACAAGTTTAAAGTGTATTAAAAAAAAGAGCAACATCAATAATTGAGTTTCTAAATAGGGTCAACATCAATATTGACTCCATCTTTTTAAAAAAAAATTACAACTAGGCCTCTTTGAGGGGGAGAATCTGGCCCATATACCTCATGGGCTCCCGTAATATCGCTCTCGGCAAATACATTAGTGAGAGGGGTTCATCGACACTTCCAACGACTCACCCAATACCAACACATGTACACAGGATCACGCGACGCAAGAGATTATGAATTTAAATCCTACGAATTGTTCATGTCTCTACCCACTGTAGAAACCTACTTTTGAGGGCATGGTTGCATACCTTCCTTTGATTTCTATATATGCTCGCGGAGAGAAGATTGAGGAACTGCTTCTGCAAATCAAATTTGTATTATTGGCCATTAGTTGATAGACATTATTTATGTAGTAGTGGTATGTGTACCCTGAGTTGCACGACACAACTGCGATTACTTTAGCTTTATTTTTGTCCTTGAGTGCCAATATTTGCAGGTTAGTCTTAGTGAATAGAGCCAGCTAATAGCTTTTTATTGGCAGGGAAATTAGAAAACCTATTCATTGAGCTTTGTTTGAGTCCTCCTAGTTTGTAATACTTATTTGACCCTATTTAGCATGGATCCACTTCGCCAACTAATACATCGTTTGTTTAGCACGGCTTCTAAAGTCATTTGCGTTGGGGGTACAATCAAGTTCTTCATCAAGGAGCACCTTAAATCAACTAAAAAGTTTTTGAGTTCCTCGTCGAGCTCTAAAATTTTGATATCAATTTTATCTTCATCTAGCTTCATTTGAAAAAAATAAAGTTATTGTATTGTAGCTATTTTTAAAGACGATTGAAAATTAATTTCTATGGACAATGGACTTAGCAAAACCACCTCTACAAACACTTATTTTCAGAGGCAATTGATATGCTTAAAAATCCTATTTTCAGAAATGTTCTTTTTAGTTGGCTGGTATTTCTAGATGGTTTGCAAGCTATAGTACTTTTAGAGTTATTAGTTAAAAACAGTTTGCTAAGTAAACGGCTTTTGAAGAAAACAGAAGGCGCATGTAAAAATCATTTATGTACTAACGGAGAAATTAATTTAATATTTTTAGGGGACAAGTTCGTATTAGTTATCATATATACACGCAAAATAAACGATTTTAGTCAGAGAAGGTGCACTCACAGAGGAACCCGGAGATTACATAGATGAATTTGTTGGCTTGTGAAGAGGGAAGAAGCCGTGTGTCTTAAGGCTATCCTTAAACACAAGGGTCCTCATGTCGTGCAGCGCGCAGACTTTTAGCAACAACGACTTGAATCCGCTTGAGCACTCTCTTCATCGTAAGATTGTACAGCACCATTGAAAGACTCGCACTCGCCATGTTTCCCAAAACGATCACATGGTTATTTTTACTATTGTGCCCCCAAATAACCCACTTAGACTACCCGCACTCATCGAGCTTTATATTCGTACTCTATCCATCCTAGTCATCAAGATTCCCTACTCTAAACTCAATTCTCTCGCATCCATCCATACTTTATATCTCAGCTCTATACCAACTACCCAATATTTTATTCAACCATCCCAACTACCATCCACCGGGGGGCCCACTTTTTTCCTTTTTCCTTTTTTTCTCTTTTTTTCCCTTCTCCTCCTTATCCTCCAGTCCACCGCACACAGAATGGCCATGGCGGGCAGCAGTGCGAGGGAGGGCCATGGGGCGAGCGGCGGCGGAGCTCGCCCGCGCGCCCTAGCTGGTCGCCCCCCCACCGACTGGCTCCTTCCCCGGCGGCGACACGGATGCAGAGGAGAAGGCGGGCGCGGCCTCCTCTTGCGGGCAGGCGCGACGTCGGGTCTACGGCGGACGCGAGTTGCAGAGCACGGCTCTGGTGGTGGCGGCCATGGCTCCACCGCGTGGAGCTGGAGCTCCCGCTCGGCACCGCCGCGCGGCTCGACCACGGCGTCGGCAGTGGCGGCGCAGGCGGAGCACCACGAGGCCCTCGGCGCAGAGCTCGGCGGACGGCCATGGCGCACGGCCGGGAGCGCCGCTGCCAGCCACGGCCTCCTCCGGCGCGGGGAGCTCCGCCGCCGCTGGCCGCGGGCGAGGCGCGCGGGGGCGCGGGGAGCTCCGCCGCCGCCGCCCGCGGGCGCAAGGAGCTCCGCCTCCGGCCGCGGGCGCGGGGAGCTCCGCCGCCTTCGGCCGTGGCCGCCTCCTCCGCTGCTCCCTTCTCTCCCCACCTAGTGCGGCCTCGACGTTCGGGCCCAGGAGAGGCCTCCACACGCAGCGAATCGACCCGGCGCGGCTCCCTCAATGACGGCGGGCGCCGTCGCCTCCACCTTGCGCGGCTCGGGTTCCGGTGCGGGGCCTCCACTTCGGCGGCGGAGCGCCCGCGCGGCTCGGTGGCGGAGCTCCTGCGCGGCTCGGTGGTGGACCTGCAGCTGCTGCTGAACGCCGGGGCCGCATCTCGCTCCTCCCCACGCCTCCTTCTCTCTCTTCGCAGGCGCGCGAACGACAGGCCCCGCACCTCCTCTCTCTCCGCGCTGCGTGCGAATGGCAGGCCCCGCGCCTGTAGCGCAGGTTCCGTACATGCGGCAAACCATCCGCGCGGTCGTACGCAGCTTTACCGCATTGTTTACAGCGCCCTGATGCAGCTATTTTGCTGCGCTATGTGGTATAGGCTATACAGGGCCCAGTGCGGATAGTCTCGGGGTGTGCCCACCGGGCTAACCAAATCGCCGGCTCCCATCACGTGTCATTAGACGTGGAGGAGAGAAGCCGTGAAAAATCTCGTCGCTAGCGACTCCTTCCTGGGCTCGCACAGTTTACGAAGAATTCATGGTCTCTGTTGTCCTGGTCCACAGACGTCCGCTTGCATAGTTTATTCTTTCTCAGCCTAGCTCAGCTAGCGAAGTAGCTAGTTCCTCTGGAGACGCCCTTAGCTAGCTGCTAGCGTCCATAGCCCAGCAGTACGGATAAGGCAGAGATACGGTGAAAAGCATCGCTTTTGTTATGCGCGGCCGTAGAGCTTATCTTAGTGTCTAAAGATTTACACTTAAAAGCTTTAAAATAATTTAAAACTACGTACACTAATAGTACATCATTAGACGTTCATTGTATCAAAATTTAAAATTTAAATAACTTTTATAAAAAATTATATAAAAAATATAAATTTCAGTCACTATGAGATTTTAACACTGAAATTTGTTTTTTATATAAAGTGATGCACTGTTGATATGCATAGTCATAAACTTTTTTTAAGGCTTCTCAGTCTGGACCGTTGAGATAAGCACAGCGGTAGCACATAACAAAGACGTCGTCGGTAACGACAGGGCTGACAGGTCGATCCAGTGGCGGCAGGTCCAGCTCCTCTCGCCGTCGTCGCTGTCGTAGTCCTCCAGCACCCAGAGGTTCATGCGCATAGAGGAGCCTGCATCGTCGGGGGTGGCTGCCACGGCCAGCCTACCGTCCATCTCCAGCAGGGACAGCATGGGCATTTCGCCGTACTGCTGCTTCGTCCCTAGCAACAGCGGGCGCGACATCGTCCGCCGGAACGTCTCGGACATCGTCCGTCTCACCCACCTCGGGGTGGTCGAGCCAGTGAAGCTTGCCGTGATAATAAAGACACTGGTCTGTTATCATGCACTGCCTCAAGACACTTAGACGACGGTTGCAACTTGCAAGCGCCGGTCCTAGTCGTCGGTAGGTCTGCGCATCGCCGCAGGCTTTCAGCTCGAGCGAGCCGACGTAGTGCGACGCTGGCCCTCCAGGTGTCGTTGGCGAGGAACAGGAGCCGGTGCTTGCCGGACGGCCGGTGCTGGTACAGGCCGCACACAGCCCGTTGCGGTGCGGCAGCGCCACGGCGGACCACTGCCGGGTTGCAGACCCAGGGATGCCTGCCACCCATGCCCATGCCACGGTCCCTCTGGAGCAGCAAGAGATGGCCGCAAGAACCCATCAGCGCGTAGTCGTGGTCGGAGTTGTTATCGGAGGATCAGGAGGGGTGGAGACACCGGCGGCTAGCCTCGTCAAGGGTGGACGGACGTGCTTGGCCTCGGCCTGTCCGGGGCGCGTCGCGCTCCTTCCTGATCTTCGGTCGCGCGGACACGTGCGTCGTCCACAGCGCGAGCACACGCTCTGGCTCTGAGAGATGCGGACATCAGAAAGCAGAGAGTGGGTAGGGCGGCGTGGTGGGATGAGACTGAGAGCAACGCAATTGCACGGGACAATCAATGTGATAGATGTTAAACTTCACTGCAGCAAGCATATTGCTGTACTGATTCTTAAATGGAACCTCCAAGGCTTTACCAATACTAAAGAAAGTTTAACTGTACAGCGTCGGCTTAATTAGAGCGAGCCAACGTAGTGCGACGCCGGGCCGGTGCTCGACGGACGGACGGCGGAGGTACAGGCCGCAGAGCAGCGTCAGCCCATTATGGTGCGCGAGGCAGTGCCACGGCGGTCCATTACCGGGTCTGCGACCCAGTGATCCCTGCCACCCAGGCCACTGTTCATCTCAGAAAGCAAGAGCTCGCCGCAAGAACCCATCAACCTGTTGCCGATTCTACATCAATTTAATTAGTATTAAACATTCAATCTTACATTCTCTTACAATAAACTGATGCTGATCTGAATGTTCTATTCACTATTCGTCCACAATCGTTGGATTTGTTGTCAAGCTCAATGCCATAAAACAAATACGTACAGTGGAGAAGCACTGAAGCAGCATCAAAGCACTCAAAGCTCCAGTAGCAAATCCCTCCATGTTACAAGCCCACAAGGCCACAACAGAGGAGAATAAAAATAATTTCATATTGCCCATGAGGATGAATATGCAACTTTAATCTTGAATAAAAGAGTTTTCAATAAATTACAAACCTTACATAAATATCAATGTCAAATGAAATCAGTTGTAAGACAGTAAGCACTTCTCTGGAGTTTAGATTGAATACATAACTAACTTATAAAAAGTTGAAAGAGGTGGCACCTTGCTAATATAACCTTTACAGGACAACAAATCATGCATGCTCCGTGAGAAATATCTAGTTTCTAATCAACACAGTAAAACTGGAAAAAGCATGTAAACATAATATTTACAAGACAAGAGACTACACGCTCTCAGTTAGCAAGCTGTAATGTCTAGTTAGCACAGTAAAACCAGGAAAAAGGTCTCAATCATCCCTAGGTTCCATGAAAGAACGATATTTTTCAGGAAGAAACTTCACTTCTTTCTGATACTTCCTCTCTGAAACAATAGAAATCAGCAATGCAGCAGTGGAAGCTTCAACGGAAAAGTCCTTCTCATCAATTTTGGTAAGGTAGGTCCCAGCCCTTCTCACATCTTCGATTTCGAATAGTTTTCTAACTATGCCATTTAGCATACGTGAGTTGGCAGCACAACCATTCTTCTCCATATAGATAGAAAAAGCTCATCAGACTCCTCTAACAGACCTTGTTCTATATGACATTCGATCATTAAGCTGTAGGTTCTTACATCAGGCACTGGACCAGTGAGCAACATAGCCGAAAACAAGCCCTTTGCTTCATCAATCCTACCAACCTTCAGCGAGGCATTAATCATTATATTGAAAGTCCAAACCTCAAGCTGAAATTCTTTTGAACGCAAGCCCTCAAACATTCTCAGCGCTTCATCAACACACCTATTTTCACAAAGTCCTCCAAGAACTATGTTGTATGCGTCGATTCCCAACTGTGTTCCGCTGTCAACAATTTTCATGTAGAATTCCCTTGCAGCATCAATCCTTCCAGACTGAAACAACCCATGCAACATGATGTTATATGTAATAGCATTAGGTTTAACATCCTTGCTGAACATTTCTCTGTAAAGAGCTAGTGCATCATCAACCCTTCCATTCTTACAGTAGCCATTAAGCAAACCGTTGTAAGTAAAATGGTTAGGCCGCAAGCCAATAGAGACCGTACGATCAAGTAGCATAACCGATTCATCCATCTTCCCATCAAAGCAATATCCATCTATCAGTATATTATATGAAATAACATCTGGTTCTATACCAACGTGTATGATCTGATCAAAGAAATCCTGTGCTTCTAGAACCCTTCCTTCTTTGCATAGGCTGTCCATTATTGTGTTCAGGAATCTGGCATCGGGATGGATGCCCCAAATGATCATTTCAGCAAACAGTTCCTCAACCTTCTTCCATTCACCAATGGTACAGAAACCATGTATTAGTGAGGTAAAAGTTATGATGTTAGGACACAGCCCTTCACTGACCATCTGATTGAAATGGGACACTGCATCCTCCACTCTGCCTGTCTTGCAAAGAATGTCAATGATTGTGCTGTAGGTGACTACATCTGGCCTCAAACCTTTCTGTCGCATTTCTACAAATGCAGTAAATGCCTTATCCAGTGTTTCATGTTTAGCATATGCACGTATGAGGATGTTGAAGACATGATGTTCAAGAGGGATACCGTCTCGAATCATCAAATCAAGGAGATCATGCATATAAACAAGAGCTCCTTTGGTAGCGTACCCATGAAGCAGACTGCAGTAGGTGGTAACATTGGGTTTTTGACCCTTCCGGGCCATTGAATCAAAGATGTTCCTAGCATCTGTGCATCTTCCAATCTTGCAATAATAGTCTATCAGCAGATTGTAAGTGACAATATCCGGTTGAAGACCACCTCCAGACATCTTTTTTAGCAGCCTCACTGCCTCTTCCAACTGTCCTAAAGAGCAGTACCCATGGATCAGACTATTATATGACCAACTATCTGGCATAACACCTTTATCAAACATCTGTTGTAGGACTGCTTCAGCCTTGGCCATTGCTTGAGCCTTGCACAGGCCATCAATCATTGAGGTGTATGTCACAAGATTAGGTGGAACCCCCTGACCCAGCATTTCATGAAACAGGGTGTAAGCTTTGTCGACCTCACCTTCTTTAAATAAGCCGTCAATGACCGTGTTATATGACACCACATTGGGAGGACACTTGTTTCCGCCATCAGCCGTCATGTGAAGAAGCAGCTCAAGAGCCTCTTGACTCTTCTTCTCGGTGCAGAGCCCCTTGATGAGAATGTTGTAGGAGAAAACATCAGGTGTGCAGCCATGTTCCGGCATTCGTTTGAACACTATATCCATTGCATCGTTCGTCATCTTGCCATCACAGAGCCCCTTGATGAGAATGGTGTAGGAGAAAACATCAGGTGTGCAGCCAAGCTCCGGCATTCGTCTGAGCACTATATCCCTTGCCTCGCTCGTCATCTTGCCATCACAGAGACCCTTGATTAGCTGGTTGAGGACCATGACCTGCACCCTCCATCCCGTCTTGAGGAACTGGCCAAAGGCAGCTAAGGCGAGATCCAAGCGGCCAACAGTGCAGAAGCAACGCACGAGTATGCCAAAGGTGCAGGCGTCGGCGGCCAGCTTATTGACACCAGCCCGGGCCATGGTTTTGAAAAGGGACACGGCGAGGGCAGCTCCGTGGTGCAGCTGCGGCGACGACGAGGAGTCCGCACGAGCTACGACGGTGAGAACACGGTTGAAGGCGTGCACCGAGGCTGGCCTGGCCTGTGGAAGCAATTCATTGAACAGGTTAAGTGCGTCCTCTCGGCCAAGGCTCCCGGAGCGGTGCCGCTGGACGATGATCCGCTCCAGCTCCATGCACGTGTGGCGGCCAGGCTTCACCCCGCCTAACATGCCTGCTGTGGTGGGACGAGACAGGATCCAGGAATTTGCGGCTGGGTATGCCACATGTACAAATTTGTGGATGTAGAGCTTTTTTTTTTTTTTTTTTTGCCTTTGCAACTTCTTCCCACGATGGCAATATGCTAACACCCTTCTTTTTCTTCTTCTCCTACATTACAGGAATTAAGAATATAATCAAAGAAGTAGAGCAATAAATTTTTAATACAAAACTGACGAGTGGATCTAGGGTGTTCTGCCTTTGCTCTGCTCACCTTGCTTGAAGCCACCGAGGGGTGGGGAGGGGAGGAGGGGAGGGGGGCGGTGGGGGTGGGGGGGGCGCGGCGCGGCCAGTCGGCCGGACACCGGAACACGAACACCAGTCGCCGGAGGCGGAGGGGGCTGCAGAAGGGGTGCCGCCGCCGCCGCCAATGGACGGCTCCTTGGCGCTGGGAGGAGGCAGCCGCAGCCGCAACAGCCAGCAGGGAAGGGGAAGGGGAAGGGGAAAGGGGCAGGGGGCGAGTCGGCCGGAGTGGGGGTGGTTGCGAGGTGCTGTCCGCCGGAGTGGCGGAGTGGGAGGCGTGCTGCCGTGCGCCCGTGCTGTGGCGCGGAGCTGCCGAGCGTCCGACCGACGGCCCGAGCAGCGAAAACGGCGCGGGGCGCAACAAGGGCGAATGGTCAGTTCTTCCAAGTTCCAACGGAGGGAGAGAAACGAGAGCGACAAATGTTTGTGATTTGTCCTGCACTGCAGTGCACCGATTTAATAAGAGCGACAAATGTTTGTCATCTACTACTCCGTATGCAAGACTATATATTTTGTATAATAAATGTGAATACTTGGCATAGACAGAGGGAGAACAAACGAGAGCGGGTCCAAATTTATCGTCTTTTAAATATTATTACACATTCATTTAGAAAAAAGAACAAATCAAGTAAATGGGAAATAAATAAATCATAGAAATTATTTTTAGCTTCTTTATTTAAATCTAAAAATCTCTTTTTCATACATGAATCGTCAATTTTATATTGAAAAAGGAGCCAGCGTTGCTTTTCACACTACACAAGTGATGTCGGTATAGATTCTCAAAAAAAATATATATATATGATGTCGGTATAGAACTGATCCCTGAAAAATAGGGAGCGCTCATACTTTAGAGGTGAGGAGAGAGGATGTGTCATGTGCCACTAGAGGAAGATGGTACAAGAGCCATGAATTTGTTTGTTTGTTTTCTTGTTCTTGTATTCATCACTGGTTGCCGTGGTTGGGCTATATGGAGTGATGCCGCGAGTTGTGGATCTCTGTATCTTCAAGGTGGGGTCTAATGTTTTTTTAGAAGGGGCAATTTAATTTATAAATAAATGAAATGCAAAAGTGTAATTCTGCCACTCTTCAATTGAAGGTTATGTCATATTACCCTGCAATTCACTGATTCGTAAATTCAAATTTCAAGTCATAACACCAATTTAGTGTTAAGCATTCAATCTTACATTCCCTTTAGCATAAAAAATCTTGTTGTTAGATTTTTTTAAGAAAATCACATAGATTATAGCAAACTTAAAGTAAACTATAGTTTGTAACTTTTTTGTTAATATATTATACCATGTTTCTTAGATTTTGTGTGCACTAATTATTAAATTAAATAATTTTGATATAAATTTACATGCAAAACACGGTGACAATTGTGATAAATGATTTGCTTTTTTAGAATAAACAATTTGCTTATAAGAAGACTAAAACCCACCAAAGGTGCTAGAGATTGGTATTATCCATAGTTTCAAATCAAATTAAACACTTTTTTCAAATCACATTTTCTAAGAATAAAAAATAATGTGGCATATAATGGAATTTTAATACTATCTAACCAGATATAAATCAGTTAATACAAGTAATTGTGAATTTATGTACCTACCAATTTCAAAACAAAAAAATTATAAGCCACCAAAACGTGACTTCTCTTGGCCTCACCGATTTTGGAGAAGTCCAAACCCAACCAAAGAAACCCTAGCTCCTATACATGTCACTGGCATTGAACCAAGAGTAGACTGATTTTCTTTAGCTCCATGCGAGTAAAAGTGATGCAATTAGCTACAGATTTCTATTCATTTAAAAAATGCTCCGCGTTACAAATTAAATGTTTACATTGGTCAACCAAAAACAAGCAACAGTACACAAAAGTTAGTTATTTTAATAAACTAAGGATATCGTACACATCCCGCAAAATGGGAGCGCACATTCAGCAAAATGGGGAGACCATCTGATTTATATAGGTAAAACAAATTCTAAACCCAAGTACAATTACAAATAAAATCTGAAATGATAATTAAAACTGCTGTGGTAAAATCACTAAGATTTATTAGTGATTCTTCAAATCTATGGCCCCCTTTCGCAGCCAAGCATGTTTTAATCTTCAGTAGGGTTCCAAGGTCCATGCACCATCTCTTCTGAACCGGCAAATATTTGTTTATATACAAACATGGATAGACATTGTGGTGACAGTAAAAAAAAATACATTAGTGCAGCTGTCCAAACAAGACAACATCGAACATTCTACTCAACATTCCAGGATATGCAAGAACCAGGGCTTGAAACACTGCAAGGACAAATGTAAAATCTGCGCAACTCCATATATCTCCCCAAGAGCAATAAAGTAGTGACCACCTGTAAAACCAACATAGATGGAAATTTATAATTGATTTCTATCTGTGAACATAAATGATCCCAAATGAATGATAAAGCTTTTCTGCTGCAAAATATTTTGTTTTCTTATTCAAAATCACATCAACCATGTGAGCAAGAAATAGAAGGTATAGTGCAAGATTGGCTGCACAAAATGCAGATAAGACTGTAAATGATAGGAAATTATTCAAGAAAACCTTTTAGAGTCAGTTTACCAGAAAGAATTAATTATGATAATATTAAAATAAAATAAAGATGCCAAACTGAGCAGAGGGGGGGAAGTGGTTCAGCAAAAAAAAAGTGTATTGATCTTGAGTTCAAACTATAAATTAAGGAAGAAATCCATTCAGGACTCAGACATTTACAAGGAAAATTTCGTATGTGATTTTTGGATTGCCAACAGTAGGGACTGTTCCTATACAACATACTGATAATGATCAGAAGCTTACGTAGCATAGACGATGACAGTAAGATACATACATGTTCTATCTTTTCTACTAAACAATATTCCTGTTCAAAATCCTTCAGATGTTCCTCTTTGATACAATTAAGGAGTCCTGTGATATATACATCCTTCCAAGGTTGTTCCTTTGATAAAAAAATGGGCAGCGAAGAATCTTTTAGTTTATCATATATTTCCTGGGGGCTCATGGAAAATGGATTAATAACAATGATTACCAGTTCTCGAGTTGATGCACACGAACATAAGAACACACACCAAAAAAAAGTTATGGTCAATGCAACCCTTCAATATATTCACAAGAAAAATCTCATTTATAGACACAAATGTTCAGGAACACACCTGAATATCCCTTCCTATTACAGTTGATTTGTTGTTTGCATCAGAGAATGTAAATTCCTTCTGTGCTTCCTGAATGCATATCCTTAGTTACATAAGTATGAAGCAACAAAATACACAAATAATGTCATTTTTATAAATGCAATTAACCGCTGACCCAAAGATCCTTCACGTGCCAGGATATTTCTGTCAAGGACTCTTCTCTCGGCCTATGGCAGAATTCAATCAAAATGCAATGACTTGTTGATCTACTGGAATGGTTGTCATCTGTTTCAAATGAAGACTTCTGATCACTGATCATTAGTGTACAACATTAGAATATGAAAAATGCAAAAAAAGTTGTGTCAGTGGAAAACTTAGATACAAGGCATGCTCACCATTTCAGATCAGATGAACTCTGAACACTTTTTGCAGAGCTTTGAGCAATGCGAGTAGCAGCCCGTTCGCTCTCTTTGTACAGGTTGAGCATGGCTGAATTATTAGCTGGCGAATAAATGGAGGACTTTATGTAGAGAAACACCGCACACCCAATAGGGGGGTGACCTTTCATATATATAGCCTGGAAGGCTTGCAATACATGTACAAGTTCCAATGTGGTACTAATACAAGTCAGACTAGGAGTACAAGGCCAATGGGTCGTAAGCCCAATATGGGCTGTTATAATTATACTCTAACACCCTCCCTCAGTCTAAGCGGGAGTGTCACGAACACAAAGACTGGACCTAAAGTCAGTGAATAACTGTACAGGTAACCCTTTGGTCATAATGTCTGCGAACTGATGAGACGATGGAACATGAAGCACCCGAACCTGTCCTAAAGCAACCTTCTCACGGACGAAGTGAATATCTATCTCAATATGCTTCGTGCGACGATGATGAACTGGATTGGCGGTCATGTAGACAGCACTAACATTGTCGTCGTAGACGATCGTTGCCGAAGATATGGGTGCGTGGAGCTCCTGAAGTAGCTGATGAAGCCAACAAGTCTCAGCAACAGCGTGTGCAACAGCACGATACTCAGCCTCCGCACTCGAACGAGAAACCGTAGTTTGTCGTTTGGAGGACCAAGAGGCTAAGTTGTCGCCGAGGAAGACACAGTAACCTGAAGTGGAGCGCCGAGAGTCTGGACAACCAGCCCAATCGGCATCAGAGTAGGCAGTCCAGCTGGTGATGCTACCTGTGCCGATGTGAAGCCCGGTGGACAGGGTGCCCTTGACATACCGCAGGACACGCTTGAGCATCGCCAGATGAGGCTCTCGCGGGTCGTGCATGAAAAGGCAAACCTGCTGAACTGCATAGGCGAGATCCGGACGAGTCAGCGTGAGATACCGTAGAGCACCTGCGAGGCTGCGATACTGAGTGACATCTGCCACCGGAGCGCCGTCCACAGCAGAGAGCTTGGCGTGAGTATCAACAGGGGGTCGCCGTAGAATGACACTCAGCCATGCCGGCGCGCTGGAGCAGGTCCACAGCGTACTGGCGCTGAGACAGGAAGAGGCCATCAGCAGAACGCGTGACAGAGATCCCGAGGAAATGACGAAGGTCCCCGAGATCTGTCATGGCGAACTCAGAGTGGAGAAGCTCAGTGAGGCGACGAAGGAGCTGAGGCGACGAGGTAGTCAGGACGATGTCGTCGACGTAGAGTAGCAAGTAGGCGATGTCGGCACCTTCTTTGTAAACAAAGAGGGACGTGTCGGAGGTCGAAGCAGTGAAGCCGATCCGTCGGATGAAGCCGGAGAACCGCTGGTGCCACGCCCTGGGCGCCTGCTTGAGCCCATACAAGGACTTTTGCAGGAGACAGACGTGGTCGGGAGCCGCCGGGTCGACGAAACCAGGTGGTTGTTGACAGTAGACCGTCTCGGTCAGGTGGCCGTGAAGAAAAGCATTCTTCACGTCCAGCTGATGTATCGGCCAGAAGCGAGAAGCGACGATGCTGAGGACGACCCGGATGGTGGCCGTCTTGACAATCGGGTTGAACGTTTCGTCGTAGTCGACGCCGTACCGCTGCGAGAACCCACGAACGACCCATCTGGCTTTATGTCGAGCCAGAGAGCCGTCTGCGTGATACTTGTGCTTGAAGACCCACTTGCCGGTGATGACGTTGGCGCGAGGCGGTCGAGGAACGAGACGCTAGGTGCCATTGTCCATGAGCGCCTTGTATTCTTCAGCCATGGCCGCGCGCCAATTTGCATCGGCGAGTGCGGCACGAGTGTTGCCTGGCAACGGAGAAGCCAGGCCGGAGGCCGCCGCGGTGAAGCCATACCGCTGCACGGGCGATGGCAGGGAACCCGTCTGGGAATGAGTCGCCCGCGTAGGAGGCTCTGGAGCCGAAGGCGGTGCTGGGGCCGGAGGCACCACTGCCTGCGGTGCTGGAGCCGCAGGTCCCTCCGGCGACGGCGGTGGAGCCGGAGTCGGCTGACGACGACTGTACTGGATGCCGAACCGCTGCCGGACAGGGGCGACAGGGCCGGCTGGCGGAGGAGGCGCTGGAGCTGCGACCTACCGAGGCACCTGGCGCGGAGTAGGGGCGACGGCGCTTGCTGGTGGAGGTGGTGCTGGAGCCGTAGCCTGTCGGGACGCCTGGGGCAGCCGGTGGGCAGCGCCGTGCCACAGGATGGCAGGGTCGAGCCCGACGGGGTCGCCAGCATCCTCCAAGGCCCGCGTTTGCTCAACATCCGAGGTGGACGAAGCAGGCGCGGGAAGTAAGTCCTGTAACAGAAAATCAAAAGAATCCGGTTGAGGTTTTGAAGCCGCAAACGGAAAGTGAGTCTCATCAAAAATGACGTGTCGCGAGATGATGATCTTGCGACTGGAGAGGTCAAGACACCGGTAGCCCTTCTGAGGAGGAGGGTAACCGAGGAAGACACACGCCGTGGAGCGAGGAGATAGTTTGTGGCGAGTCGTGGCACTAAGGTTGGGGTAACATAAGCAGCCAAAAACCCGAAGGATGGAGTAATCTGGCATCTTGTGGTGGAGAAGATGATAGGGTATACCGTTATTTTTGGACGAGGACGGCCGCCGGTTTGTGAGAAACATGGCGGTAGAGAGAGCTTCGACCCAATAAGATGGAGGCATGGCGGCATGAATCAGAAGTGTGCGAACAACATTGTTCAGAGTGCGGAGCATGCGCTCAACCTTGCCATTCTAAGCAGATGTGTAGGGGCACGAGGTGCGAAGTAGGATGCCGCGGCTAGCCAAGAAGGCGGCGGTGGCATTGTTGAGGAACTCGGTGCCATTATCTGCCTAAAAACAGCGTAGAGGAAAACTGAATTGTGTGTGAGCGTAAGCAACAAACTGAACAATGTGGTCATGAACTTCAGATTTATGGCGAAGAGGGAACGTCCAGCAATAATGTGTATAATCATCAACTAACACAAGATAAAATTTATAGCCAGAAATACTCGCAACTGGAGAGGTCCAAACATCACAATGAACAAGTTCAAATGGTGCTGATGTACTAGAGACCGAACTAGCAAACGGCAGCCTAGCATGTTTACCGAGCTGGCAAGCATGACAAATGCGGCGAGCTGCTTTATTACACTGGATAGCTGATAGTTTATTTAGAGTAGCGACGACAGCAGGTGTTGGATGACCAAGGCGTGAGTGCCACAGCTCTGGGGAGACGACGGCGACATGACAGCGAGGAGGCATGTGATGTGGAATGGTGTAGAGGTCCCCGTTGCTATTGCACCGAAGGAGAACCGTCTTGGTCTTGAGATCCTTAACAGAAAAACCAGAGGCGTCAAACTCGATTGAACAATTATTGTCGCGAGTAAGCTGTCGAACAGATAACAGGTTACGGGTGAGTTGGGGAGCGACAAGAACATTATCAAGATGAAAAGGACGATCAGCTATTTGTAAAAGAGATGTGCCACGACTAAGAACAGGAATAGATTGCCTGTTGCCGACCATGATGGAGGATGGTGGCGTCGGGAGACGGGAAAGGAGAATACCGTCGTTGGAGGACATGTGGGATGTCGCTCCGCTATCCATGACCCAGGAGTTGGACCCCTGAATCGCCATCTGGTTGAGGGCGGTGATCAGGCTGGCCTGATCCCAGGATCCGTACACCGGGAGCGCAGAGAACTGGGGTGACGCGAAGGCAGTGTGAGCCTGATGCGGAGGCGGAGGCGGTGGGGGAGGCGCTGATGGCGCACCCCACTGCTGCTGCTGCTGAGGAGTCCACTGGACGGCCCAAGGGTTGTAGCGAACCCAAGGGTAGGCCGGCTGAGGAGCCTGACGACCGCCGGAGACACCCTGAGGGGCGCCACGCTGCTGCTGGTTGCGCCCACCGCCGCTGTTGGTTCCGTTGCCGTTGCCGTTGCCGCCACGGCCACCTTTGCCCTTGCCACCACCTCCACGATTGGAGGCCGAAGAGGTGGACTGGCAGGAAGGCGAGGTGCAAGAGTTGGTGGAAGCGGCGAGCGCTGATGACGAAACCTCTTTGCCCTCGCTGCCGAGACGAAGTTCCTTGACGCGGAGCATGTTGGTGGCAGACTTGAAGTCAGGAAGCGGCGACGTGTTGGCGATGATGTCGGCGGTGGTGGCGAAGCGGGGATTGATGCCGCGCAGGAGATTGAGCACGAGCTGCGAGGGGGAGATGGTATGCCCAACCTCCCGCAGTGCATCGGCGGTGTGCTTCATCTGTTGCGCGTAGGCGTCGACGGAGAGATCGCCTTGGGACATGCTGTGGAACTCCTGCCCGAGGACGATCGCTCGAGGCTCCTTGTTCGCCTGGAACAGGGCCTCGATGCAGACGTACAGAGCGCGCGCGTCTTGATCGGGCTCCATAGCGAGGTCGAGGACGGTGTCGTCGCAGGAGCCGTACATCCAGCCACGGATGCAGGTGTCGGGTTGAGACCACGTGGGGCCAGCCGGGCGCGCGTCCTCCGTGCCGTCGATGTGGCCGAGCAGCCCGTACTTGCCGCAGAGGGCGGTGAAGAACGCCTTCCACTTGGAGTAGTTGGGACGCTCGAGGCTGAGGGAGATCGGAACGTGTTGCTTCACGTTGACGGCTGCATAGGCAGCGAAGAAGGCAGGGGCGACGCCGTCTCCCATGGCGCCGGATGTTGACGACCCGAGGACGCCGGAGGTAGCAGAGGACTGCGACGATTCCGTCATGACGGACTGGCGCGCCGGATCGCGAGGAGCAGGGGCACGGGTAGGCGGCGGCGCGACGAAGTCGGACGGCCGGGTGAGGCGGCGGCCTGGGCGGTGCGACGAAGTCGGGCGGCCGGGTTGGCGGCGGCCTGGGCGGCGCGACGAAGTCGGGGGGCGGCGGCAGGCGGGCGGCGGACCAGCGCGGCTGAGTGGAGCGGCTGAGGGCGCTGGTGCGCGGCGGCGGCCGGAGGGGCGCGGCGGCCGGGGAGGCGGCGGCGGCCCTGTGGTGCGATGGCGCGAGCCCTAGAGGCAGGGCGCACGGGCAGAGGAAGCGAGGATCGTGATTAGATTGATACCATGTAGAGAAACACCGCAGACCCAATAGGGGGGTGACCTTTCATATATATAGCCTGGAAGGCTTGCAATACATGTACAAGTTACAGTGTGGTACTAATACAAGTCAGACTAGGAGTACAAGGCCAATGGGCCGTAAGCCCAATATGGGCTGTTATAATTATACTCTAACACTTTACAAATTCTCTAGCAGACTCATGAGTCCCAAGAACATCGGAAAAGGCAAAAATGTAATTCTACCACTCTTCGATTGAATGTTATGTTATATTACTCTGCAGTTGACTGATTTATAAATTCAATTTTCTTGTCATACATCAATTTAGAATCAACAGATCTGAAAGTTTAAAGTATTTATGCAGAACCGTTGGATTTAGTGTCAAGCTTAATACCATAAAACAAACATGTCCAATAGAGAAGCCGCAACAAAGCTCTCAAAGCTCCAGTAGCAGATCCCTCAATGTTAGAAGCCCACACCAGGGGAGAATAAAAATAATTTGATATTGCCCATTGAGGATGGATAAACACGATAACCCATTGGAATATCTCAATGTCGAATGAAATTCAGTTGTAAGACAGTTAGCACTTCTCTGAAGTCTAGATTCAATGTAACTTGTAAAAGATTGCAAGAGCTGGCACCTTGCAATATAACCTTTACAGGATAAGAGACCATGTACTCTCAGTTTCAATTTAATCATCCCCAGGTTCCACGAAAGAATAATACTTTTCAGGAAGAAACTTCAATTCTTTCTGATACTTCCTTTCTGAAGCAATAGAAATCAGCAATGCAGCAGTGGAAGCTTCAACGGAGAAGTCCTTCTCATCAATTTTGGTAAGGTAGGTCCCAGCCTTTCTCACATCTCCCTTTTCGAATAGTTTTCTAACTATGGCATTTAGCATACGTGAGTCGGCAGGCCAGCCATTCTTCTCCATAGATAGAAAAAAGCTCATCAGACTCCTCCAACAAACCTTCTTCTATATGACATTGTATCACTAAGCTGTAGGTTATTCTATTAGGCAATGGACCACTGAGCATCATAGCCGAAAACAGGCCCTTTGATTCATCAGTCCTACCAACTTTCAGCAAGCAATCAATCATTATATTAAAAGTCCAAACCTCAAGCTGAAGTTCTTTTGAACGCAAGGCCTGAAACATTCTCAATGCCTCATCAACGCAATTGTTTTCACACAGTCCTCCGAGAATTGTGTTGTATGTGTCAATTCCCAACTGTGTTCCGCTGTCAACGATTTTCATGTAGAATTCCCTTGCATCAACAACCCTTCTAGCGTGAAATAGCCCGTGCAATATTACATTATATGTGATAGCATCAGGTTTAACATGATTGCTCAACATTTCTCTATAAATAGCCAGTGCATCATCAATCCTTCCGTTCTTACAGTAGCCATTAAGCAAAGCACTGTAAGTAAAATGGTTAGGTCGCAAGCCAATGGAGACCATACTATGAAGTTGCTTAACTGCTTCATTCATCTTTCCATCTAAGCAATATCCATCTATCAGTATAGTATATGAAACAACATTTTCTTTCACACCAATGTGAATCATCCGATCAAAGAAATCCTGTGCTTCTAGAATCCTTCCTTCCTTGCATAGGCTGTCCATTATTGTGTTCAGGAATCTGACATTGGGATGGATTCCCCTATCGACCATTTCAGAAGCCAGTTCCTCAACCTTCTTCCATTCACTGATGGAACAAAGACCATGAATTAGAGAGTTAAAACTTATGATGTTAGGAGACAACCCTTCACTGACCATCTGATTGAAATGGGACACAGCACCCTCCACTCTGCCTGTCTTGCAAAGAATGTCAATGATCGTGTTGTACTTGACTACATCTGGCATCAAACCTTTCTGTCGCATTTCTATAAATGTAGCCATTGCTTTATCCACCGTTTCATGTTCAGCGTATACACGTATCAGGATGTTGAAGACACGATGTTCAAGAGGAATGTCATCTCGAATCATCAAATCAAGGAGATCATGCATGTCAACAAGAGCTCCTTTTGTGGCGTACCCATGAAGCAGACTGTGGTAGGTGGTAGCATCAGGTTTTTTACCCCTCCAGACCATTGAATCAAAGATATCTCTAGCTTCTGTGCATCTTCCAATCGTGCAATAATAGTCTATCAGCAGATTATAAGTGACAACATCCGGATGAAGACCACTTGCAGACATCTTTTTGAGCAGTCTCACTGCCTCTGCCAACAGTCCTAAAGAGCAATATCCACGGATCAGAGTATTATATGACCAACTATCAGGCATAACACCTTTATCAAACATCTGTTTTAGGACTGCTTCAGCCTTTTCCATTGCTTCAGCCTTGCACAGACCTTTGATAAGAATTTTGTAGGAGAAAACATGAGGTGTGAAGCCAAGCTCCGTCATTCGTCTGAACACTATATCCATTGCCTCGTCCGTCCTCTTACCATCACAGAGACTCTTCATTAGCTGGTTGAGGGCCATGACCTGCCCCTTCCATCCCATCTTGATGACCTGGCCAAAGGCAGCAAAGGCGAGGTCCAAGCGGCCAACAGTACAGAAGCAACGGATGAGGATGCCAAATGTGCAAATGTCAGCGGCTACCTTATTGACGCCATCCCGGGCCATGGTATTGAAAAGGGACACACCGAGCGAAGCAATGTGAAGCAGTGCGGACGAGGAGTCCGCGCGAGCGACGACAGTGAGGACACGGTTGAAGGCGTGCACCGAGGCGGGCCTAGCCTCAGGAAGCAATTCATCGAACAGGTTGAGCGCGTCCTCTCGGCCGAGGCTCCCAGATCGGTGCCGCTCGATGATGATCCGCTCCAGCTCCACGCACGTGCGGCGGCCAGGCTTCATCCCTCGCGACATGCTTTTGTGCCCTTGTGTGGTGTGAGGAGAGGTGGAGTTGATGGACTGAACGGCGTCGGCGCCGGCGGCGTAGCGCAACTGCGCAACCTGCGAGAGGATCAGGGAGGGCGCAAGATGCTGCGAATGGTATTTTACTTGTGTGGCGGGGAGAAAGGTGGATTGGATCGGCCGAAGACGAACGGCGTCGGCGCCGGCGGCGCAGCACGCTGCGCACCCTGCACCGCTGCACGCCACCACCCAGCGAGAGGAACAGGCCGGGCGCAAGGTGTGAAGTGTGGAGTCGCTTGCAATCGCATTGCCCAGCCGTTTGTCTCTATTCTACTTTTAGTTTTTCCTATATGTTGTTTCCTGGGCATTGTACGTAGGAAAAAGAAAAGAATGCAAAATAAAATGATTATTTATTGATCGAACATTGTTGATAAATCCCATCAGCTTAATTAATTTACTGCCCATAAGGCCGCAACCACATAATAATATATAAGAGGTCCTCTTCCTTTTCCAACATTTCTATCGTTTATGTATACCTGTATATTTCGTGACTTCGTCTGTATAGTATTGTACTACGTACACAGCTTCAGTCAGTCTGTCGCTAAAATCGGCAGTGCATAGTAGCCATGGCAGACGAAATCGTGGAGATCACGACGCACGTCGTCGTCGTACCTGAATGTGCATCGGCCATGTTGCTCGAGGACAGCATCGGCCGTGTATCAATTTCCAAATCAAATGGCCAATCTGTGCCAAGCAAAATCACTGAAACCAGCTTGCAGCACGATACCCAACATAAAGAGTCAAACATTTCGGTATTTAAGCAGCAGTAACATCAGACGTCAGATAAATTTGACAACTCCACTCACACAGCTGAGTGCTATAATACCATAATCCACATAAGAAGGCATGTAGCAGCGTCCAAAAGAAATTCGAAGTGAAACTGCGTTATGGTGATTGTTCATCTTGGGCTGGGCAACTTTAGAACCTGTAAAGTAAACAGCATCATCAATTAACTCGTCTTTCAGTACTCAAACATCGCAAAAGATTAGTATCTATCAATTAGCAGCCACTCAACAGTAAACATCAAAACCATGGCTTGTTGGGATGTGGATATGTTCCTAGTTTTCTTGTTTTGAATCACCACTCTTTGTTTTGTGCCATCTAGATACACGGTTCGAAGGCACCACAATGGACACAAGAAAAGGAACAGCTAAAATAAAAAGGGCGTACCCAATGCCGTAGGATCCCGCACTGCGGGGTCTGGGGAAGGAAAAATAGCCAGCAGCCATCCCTGCATAAATGTGCAAAGGCTGGGTCTTGAACCCTGGACCTCTTGGTCATAGGCGGTAAAGCTCTACCGCTTGCACCAGGGCCGTCCTTCTAAAATATTTAAAAGGAACAGCTAAAATAATTAAAAAAATATAGAGCATGTACTTAAGCTCCAAAACAGACTCAATGTGTCCATGTGCAGTTAATAATTATTAAAATAAAGTAATAAAGCGGAGGGTTCACAAATAACAGAGCACTCCCTATCCACAAATTGAGCAAATGCAAAGAGAAACATGCACAAAAAAACAAAAGGCAGGGAAAGAAATGCTGGTTACTCCATGGGATATGGTAGTTAGAAAATAATGTACAAGGGAAAGCATGATGTTCAACCAGCGGTTGGTATGGAATCACTGTAATCGGTGCATTCGATGGCGCGTGCTTCACCTGATGTGCTGAATGTCAGGGCCTCGGGCATTGAAGAGGTGAGGCTTTATAGTCTAGTTGGTGCTAAGGGTTTCATTTTGCTGACTGCCCCCTGCTAGCTAGTGACTAGATCCTATGTGCGTGTTCTGGTGGTCGCCCTTCCTGGTTTTTTGGTCCGTCTGCCCCTACTTTGTTTGGAGAGAGAAAGAGAGAGAGAGTTTGTGTGTCAACTAAAGTACTACATCTGCTAAAGGAAGCATATATCCTGTATGGTATAACAAGATACTTCAGAATAATCAAGAAATTGATGACAGGAATGGGATATAAGAGAGTCAATACATGTGTTGAAATGTTTAATTGCAAACCTGGCGGATGGCCACTTAGGTATCTCAGGGTATCAGTAATGGTTTTGGACTGCATGTTATTACAGGGGTAAATTAGGTGGGAAGCTGATGAAATGGTAGATGGCTTATAGGGAGGGCCACTATCCCTAGGGATTCAAAATGGGTTGATCAATCCACGCTTAACTAATGTGCCTATGATTGTATGTTAACAAATCAAGCTACAGGTGGCAGCATTTCAAATGTGTGTTTCAAGAGTTGCTTCAATTTTTAGAACTTCTGTATGTACTGAAAACGTTTCGTGTTCAGTACAGAAATTCTAAAAAATTAACTGGAAACGCAATATGAAGTGTCAAAACACATGGATGATGAAGGAAGAGAACAAATGAGAATAGGATGGCAAAATGGTTTGTTGGATTACGATTCCATCTATGCCTGCCTGATGGTGTCCAAGTTGCTCCATTTCACTCACCCTCTGCTCGATTTCTCCATAGGGCCATGCTCATGCACACAGCCAAAGCAGGGGTGCCATGGAGGAGCAGACACGGTGACCCCAGGAAGAGCAGAGATGGTGTGCTCTGGAGAGGGTGAGTGACAGATGGGGTGCGCAGGCGGAGGAGAGGCAGCACAGCTGCATGAGAACAAGGATTGGCTGCTGGGAATCGGTGGTGGTAGGTCATCGTTGGGTGTTATGGTGTTCATATTGGATGGGCTACCCTTAGTGGTCTGGGTGGGCTGTTATGGCATTGCTCTTCCTTTTCTATTTATTCTCACACATTTATGCAGTTAAATCAATATATGTAACTAGTCCTTAAATGCTTGATCGCGTTTAATCTACGTTTAGGCATCCTAGGCGCTAATCAGTGTCTTAGGCCTGGTGCCTTTTTGAACCATGTCAGTAGTGAGTAAAATACCTTCAACTTAGGTGCCCACTTTGGTTTATTTAGAAATCACAATCTGTGCAAGCTGGGGGAAAGAGATTGGTGGATAGTTGGCTAGATTTTTATAATCCAATTGTACAATATACCCATTTGTTTGCAATTGTGATTGTGACTGAAATCTCAACAATTCTCACAGTCCAAAGTGGAAACAAACAGGGACTAAGGTGTCCCCTCTAGGGTGCTTAATACAATCCCTCCATATACAAGCTGCATTGAGTCCCACATCACTATTTAGCCTTCTAATGACATTAGATATACTGTTAAATAGGCTTGGTAACTCAAATGAATAATGTAGGAGTTCTGCATCCCACTTGAAACAACACTGTTTAATAAATCATTGATGGTATAGTTTGCTTAAATGTATCAATCAGATGTTCCATGCAAATAGTATTTATTAGAAGAATAGCAGTAAATAAATTTGTATTACCTGTTCAACCACCACAACAGGTTGTACCTGAAGATAGGCATCTCATGTATTGTTCAAAATGCCAGCTCCGGTCTCTCCACTGCCAATGCCCCTGCCTACGAGAGAAATGAGTCCAACCAATAAGGAACCAAAACGCACAGCAGAATTTAGACTGAAATTATTCTGTAATGGATATTGATTTTTTTAAGTAATAAGCATAACTCCTTAGATCTAACTGATATTTGGCGTTGTACATGATAAACAAGGTACAACTTAGAAGTTAGAACTATTAGTGTGACGCAAATGCCCAAAAGAATATATTTGTATATTTCATATGGCAGGGTAGATTAGTGAGACTTGCCATAGAGTATGTACCGTACCAGAGGGATATAGCACAGACATGGAACCGACTACTATGCTTAGAAAAGTTCTTCATCAAATAAGAAATATATATAAAAATAGATGCAATGGACAAACTATATCATAATTAAGATTAGCGATTTTACCCATCAGACCTATATCGACAACAAAGACGACATGTGGCTCTTACAAAAGTGTAGATGATTAATAGAGAGATAAACAAGATATAAGTATCAAAAGAAAGACAACAACCATTGTGGTTCCATATGTAATGTACTATTTATTTCAGATATCAAATGGTTCATGTTTCGGTTTTCTTCCTTTATTTTTTTTATATTTTCCAAAAGTTAATGGCAATATACCTTAGGTGAAAAATACCAGTTCTAATGATTGTAAGACAAACAGTAAATTGCATAATTTACATGTACAACAATAGACAGCCAATGATGAACTATGCTATACTGCTATCTTTCACACAATTCAGGAACAATACAACAACAACAACAACATAGCCTTTTGTCCCAAAAATTCAGGAACAATAAAAGAAATAAAAAAATAGCTGAATGTGACAGAAAGATAATATCAATGGACAATGGTTCCTGCTATCAAGTTTTAAGCACATGGAAGATTTTGCAACAAGACACAGGAGAAACAGAATTGGTACCTGTAGTATAGAAACTTCTGAAGGGATGATATACTGTGATGAAATCTTGTTCAAAAATACTCTTGAACTGCAGTGACTTGAGTTGGATCATGAAGACTTGCCGATCTGCTGATACAAAAATAGCATCACCATCTTCATCACACCCGTGTATCACTATCCAGGATCTATCCACCGTTGGTCCCAGTGAAAGCAGCTTGTCCAGATTGATGGTTTTATGAAGTATCCATTTGGCACCACCCTCAGAATTGGGCTTCTTCTCCCATACCTGAATGCTGAACCCTGTCACAGTGGCCAAGCCGAGGCTGCTATCTTCCATCCGCAAGATCTGAGACTGATTGCTAACTTGTGCATCTGGTGGGGTATCAAAGGCAGTTAGATTCTTACTATCCAAATCAAACTTAAGGATGCCGCTGTTCCCATAACCAAGAAGCAACCAATAGAGTGAATTCCCAACTAGAAAACAGGTACTTGAATATTCAGAAAATAAGATGCATCATGCAACAAACTCGGTTGCAATGCAGTCACAACTCACAGCACCATTAGCTTGATAGTTGCTGGAACTTGTCCGCATGACGGGTGGCGAAAAATCAGAACTAATTCTTGGTGGTTTTGTCTTTTGATTATATATGTTGGCATTCAAGCAATCTTATCCAGTTTGTTCTGGAGCCACGCCATTATGTTAAAAGGAGGGTAAATGATCTCAATCCAATATTGTCCTGTCTATTTCATTACTGAATCCATTTGTAGTAATCTTATCTGCATCGAATCTGACAGTTCCACTACTTGTGGCCTAAGTTTCTGATCCGTCTTCATATGATTTTAGTCTCATCCAAAGTTTTACATTTTGCTTGTTTTTCAGGCATAAATCACCATATAAGCTACCTATATGTCAAAACAGGTTTGCATTGTTCAATGAATAGGTTACCTGGCACCACAATATGGGGTTAGAACCTTAATTAACCTGTAGAATATTCTACCAGATTTTTGTCCTCTGCTTACCAGGTCGTTTTGTGGACTACCAAAGTGTTTGAAGGTACGGCCTTACTTTAGAGGTTACAGAGGCCTGCCGACTGCTATGCTACATGCTAATTCTCGCCTCATTTCTGTAACCACCACAAAAGGAGGCAATACCCAGCAACCTTGAAACAATGTTACCCCCATTTGAATGCAGAGTCAGAGTATAGACAACTAAACAATGGACCTGACCAGGGAGCCAGACTGCCAAAACTATCTGTTAGTGTTATCGCCACGAAACCATCGCTTGAAAATGTCCATTCCTGGCTTTCTGAAGAAAAAAGACCTTTGCTTATATCACCCTCGAGCAACAACATCCGGGCTACAGTGTTGAGAATACTCGAATCCGGAGCACAACAGTACAACCATTCTTCCATGAGATTTCCTGTTGGAAGAGATAGTAGCAAACAAATCCATGACAATTTCGTTTTGGCCACCCATGGGCAATGCACCAAGCATAATTACACATAGAACATTCCCAATTAATGAAACTCAATCAATTTTAAATTTTGATGCTGATCAATATTACCAAGTACTGCAGACTCGTTGTCACAAGATCAAAAAAATGAAATTACAGGACAAAAAACCACAAACTATCCAAGGAAAGCTTGTTCAATATTCCTATGGACTAACCAAATGAGTATTCTTTTTTTTTCTTATGAAAGCGCGTTATAACTCTCCACAATGTGCGCATTCTCAAAAAGGAACAGTTTTAGAACAGAAAAAACTGATTCTACCACTCTCCAATTGAATGTTATGTTATATTACCCAGCAGTTGACTGGTTCATAAATTTCGTTTTCAAGTCATATATCAATTTAGTATTCAACAGTCAATCTTATATTCCCTTAGAGTCAATTGATCTGAATGATTTAAGTATAAGTTGATGAGCCATACGATGAAGCTCTGGGAGAGGGTTTTCGAGCATCATCTAAGAAGAGTGACAAGTGTGACCCAAAACTAATTTGGGTTTATGCCTGGTAGGTCGACCATGGAGGCGATTTTCTTATTACGACAGTTGATGGAGAGATATAGGGAGCAGAAGAAGGACTTGCACATTGTCTTTATTGACCTCGAGAAAGCATATGACAAAGTACCAAGAAATATCACGTGGTGGGCCTTGGAAAAGCACAAAGTCCCAACTAAGTACATCACCCTCATAAATGATATGTACAGGGATGTGGTGACGTGTGTCCGAACATGTGATGGCGATACCAGTGACTTTTCAATTAAAATAGGACTACATCAAGGGTCAGCATTGAGCCCTTATTTATTTGCTTTGGTGATAGATGAGGTCACAAGGGACATACAAGGTGATATCCCTTGTGCTAGTGGATGAGACTAGGGCAGGGGTTAATAGAAAGTTAGAACTATGGAGGCACATGTTAGAGTCGAAAAGATTTAGACTTAGTAGGAGTAAGACCGAGTACATGAGGTGCGATTTCAGCACGATTGGGAATGAGGAGGGAGACGTTAGCCTCGATGGACAAGTGGTGGACAAGAAGGATACTTTTCGGTATTTAGGATCGATGCTACAAAAGGATGGCGACATTGATGAAGATGTTAGACATAGAATTTTAGTCGGTTGGTTAAAATGGCGTCAGGCTTCAGGCGTCCTCTGTGACAAAAGGGTGCCTCAGAAGTTAAAAGGTAAGTTTTATAGGACAGCGATTCGTCCGGCGATGTTATACGGTGCTGAATGTTGGCCTACAAAAAAGCGACATATCCAGCAATTGATTGTAGCAGAGATGCGTATGTTACGATGGTGTTGTAGGCACACAAGAAGAGATAGAGTCCGGAACAACGATATTCGTGATAGGGTTGGGGTGGCACCAATTGAGAAGAAATTGATTCAACATCGGTTGAGATGGTTCGGCCATGTCCAACGGAGGCCTCCTGAGGCGCCGGTGCATAGTGGGATTCTAAAGCGGGTCAATAATGTAAAACGCGGTAGAGGTCGACCTAAACTGACTTGGGACGAGTCGATTAAGAGAGACCTTAAGGAGTGGAATATCCCTAAGGATTTAGCCTTGGATAGGAGCGCTTGGAGACTAGCAATTAACGTGCCTGAACTGTAATCTTTCTCTTGTACATTTTATGTGTTCTTTGTTTCATGTCTCTTTTGGGTTTCATCTCTAGCCTACCCCAACTTGCTTGGGATAAAAGGCTATGTTGTTGTTGTTGTTGTATTTAAGTATTCATGCAGAAACTGGATTTGGTGTCAAGCTTAATACTATAGTAGAATAGAGAAAGCACAAAGCAGCAACAAAGCCCTTAAAGTTCCAGTAGCAAATCCCTCCATGTTAGAAGCCCACAATAGGGTAGAATAAAATTAATTTGATATTGCCCATTGAGGATGAGTAGCAATTTTAATATGAATAACGGATTTTTAAAAATTATAAACCTTAGATAAATACGATAACCCATTAGAATATCAATGTGGAATGATAATAAGTTGTAAGACAGTTATAACTTCTCTAGAGTCTAGATTCAATGTAACCCATAAAAGGTTGCAAGAGGTGGCACCTTGCAAATATAACATGACCATGTACTTTAAGTTAGCAATTTAGCACAGTAAAACCAGGAAAGGTCTCAATCATCCCTAGGTTCCATGAAAGAATGATATTTTTCAGGAAGAAACTTCACTTCATTCTGATACTTCCTCTCTGAAACAATAGAAATCAGTAATGCAGCAGTGGAAGCTTCAAGGGAGAACTTCTTCTCATCAATTTTGGTGAGGTACGCCCCAACCCTTCTCACATCTCCTTTTTCCAGTAGTCTTCTAACTATGGCATTTAGCGTACGTGAGTTGGCAGCATATCCATTCTTCTCCATAGATAGAAACAGCTTATCAGACTCCACCAACAAACCTTCTTCTATATGACTTTGTATCATTAAACTGTAGGTTATTGCATCAGGCACTAGACCACTTGGCAACATAGCTGAAAACAGACCCTTGGCTTTGTCAATCCTGCCATCTTTCAGCAATCCATCAATCATTATATTGAAAGTCCAAACCTCAAGCTGAAATTCTTTGGAACGCAAGTCCTTAAACATTCTCAGAGCTTCATCAACACACCTATTTTCACAAAGTCCTCCAAGAACTATGTCATATGTGTCGATTCCCAACCGTGTTCCACTGTCAACCATTTTCATGTAGAATTCCTTTGCAGCAACAATCCTTCCAGCCTGAAATAACCCATGCAACATGATATTATATGTAATAGCATTAAGTTTAACATGCTTGCTGAATATTTCTCTGTAAAGAGCTAGTGCATCATCAACTCTTCCATTCTTACAGTAGCCATTAAGCAAAGCACTATAGGTCAAATTGTCAGGTCGCAAGCCAATGGAGACCATACGATCAAGTAGTTTATTCGATTTATTTATCTTCCCATCTAAGCAATATCCATCTATCAGTATATTATATGAAACAACATCTGCTTCCACACCAATGTGAATCATCCGATCAAAGAAATCTTGTGCTTCTAGAACCCTTCCTTCCTTGCATAGGCTGTCCATTATTGTGTTCAGGAATCTGACATTGGGATGGATTCCCCTATTGACCATTCCAAAAGCAAGTTCTTCAACCTTGTTCCAATCACCGATGGTACAGAGACCATGTGTTAGTGAGTTAAAACTTATGATATCAGGAGACAACCCTTCACTGACCATCTGATTGAAATGGGACACCGCATCCTCCACTCTGCCTGTCTTGCAAAGAATGTCAATGATCGTGTTGTAGTTGACTACATCTGGCATCAAACCTTTCTGTCGTATTTCTATAAATGCAGCCATTGCCTTATCCACCGTTTCATGTTCAGCGTATGCACGTATCAGGATGTTGAAGACACGATGTTCAAGAGGAAGGCCATCTCGAATCATCACATTGAGGAGATCATGCATGTCAACAAGAGCTCCTTTGGTGGCGTACCCATGAAGCAGACTGCGGTAGGTGGTAGCATCAGGTTTTTGACCCCTCCGGACCATTGAATCAAAGATATCTCTAGCTTCTGTGCATCTTCCAATCTTGCAATAATAGTGTATCAACAGATTGTAAGTGACAACATTCGGTTGAAGACCACCTTCAGATATCTTTTTGAGCAGTCTCACTGCCTCAGCCAACAGTCCTAAAGCGCAATATCCACGGATGAGAGTATTATATGACCAACTATTAGGCATAAGACCTTTATCAAACATCTGTTGTAGGACGGCTTCAGCCTTGTCCATTGCTTTAGCCTTGCTCATGCCATCAATGACTGAGTTGTATGTCACAAGATCACGGGAAAATCCCCGACCCGACATTTCATGAAACAGGGTGTAAGCTTTGTCGACCTCACCTTGTTTAAAGAAACCATCAATGACTGTGTTATATGATATCACATTGGGAGGGCAGTTGTATCCCTCATCAGCCGTCATGTGAAGCAGCAGCTCGAGAGCCTCTTGACTCTTCTTCTCGACGCAGAGCCCCTTGATGAGAGTGTTGTAGGAGACAACATTAGGTGTGCAGCCAAGCTCCAGCATTCGTCTGAACACTATATCCATTGCATCGCCCGTTCTCTGGCCATCACAGAGACCCTTGATTAACTGGTTGAGGGCCATGACCTGCTCCCTCCATCCTGTCTTAAGGCGCTGGCCAAATGCAACGAAGGCAAGGTCCAAGCGGCCAACAGTGCAGAAGCAACGGATGAGGATGCCAAAGGTGCAGGCGTTGGCTGCCATCTTATTGACGCCAGCCCGGACCATGGTATTGAAAAGGGATACGGCGAGCACAGCGCCGTCGCGCGGCGACGACGAGGAGTCCGCACGAGCGACGACGGTGAGGATACGGTTGAAGGCGTGCACCGAGGCCGGCCTGGCCTGAGGAAGCAATTCATCGAACAAGATGAGAGCGTCCTCTCGGCCAAGGCTCCCAGAGCTGTGCCGCTCGACGATGATCCGCTCCAGCTCCACGCACGTGCGGCGGCAAGGCTTCATCCCTCGCGACATGCCTTGTGCCCTTGCGTGGTGGGAGGAGAGGTGGAGTGGATGGACGGAACGGCGTTGGCGCCGGCGGCGTGGCGCAGCCGCGCAGCCAGCGAGAGGAACAGGGAGGTCGCAAGATGCTGTGGATGGTATTTTGCTTGTGTGGTGGAAGGAAAGGTGGAGTGGATCGGCCGAGGCCGAAGGGCGTCCTGCGCGCCGCCACCCAGCGAGAGGAACAGGGCAGGCGCAAGGTGTGAAGTGTGGACTCGCTCGCATTTGCCCCGCCGTTGTCTCTATTTCTACTTTTAGTTTTCATTTTATTTTTCCTACTAGGTAACTGTCCGTACATTTACAACGGAGCATAAATTTATTACAAGATATACTAATAATGTTCATAGTGCACAAATGATTGAAAAAGACACATGGAGAGCTTCCTGACGGATGCACTGAAAATAGTGGTCAAGCAAAATAGTTGCTTGTGGGATTTAAAAAAAATAGTTTCTTGTGAAATGAACTTCATTAAAAAGCTTTCAAATATTCCTTCAACTGATCAATCAAATACATAAAAATTTAGGAAAGAGAAACAACTTTCAAATATTCCTTCAACTGATCAATCAAATACATAAAAACTTAGGAAACCATTTTGTTCAATGCTATTGTATGGTACCATTACCTACCAAACTTAACTCGTTATCAAAACTAATTTACGCTTTGCTCACAAGCAAATATATACCTCCTCTAATATGACCTCAAAGGTACTTGTGGCCATGAGATTTCTTGCACTGCCTTGATCGATGATAAAACTGTAGTTGCACACATCTGTGCGCTGGCTGGAATCGCCAAAGTATCTTCAGGCTGTTCTTGTACCGGTTAATTTGTAGTTGGTATCCTCGAAGGCAGCGCCAATGCAAGTTCAGAGCTTAGTACGTTCTACAAAATGGAGACAAAAAAAATAATTTCCCAGGACAAAATAATGTACTCAAATATTAGAGTAACGATGTATAATAAAAATGCATGATTTTTTTATGTACTCTCTGTTTAATTAATTATACATATGAGTAGTCAACACACTCCATAATTTACCCCCCCCCCCCCCCCCAAAAAAAAATCTTCAGAAACTGTTACTAATAAATGAACAAAAGCAGGGTTGAAACAATGCCGTGCACTAACAGAAGAACTGCCATTACAGGTGATCCGAAACACTGAAAATGGATATTATGTTGATTGTAGGAATTGGATAGTATTTTGAGGTGAAAATAACACTAATTACGTCTTGTCATCGATTAACAGAAACTTATATTCCTGTGTAAAGCAGCAAGGCGAACCGACTTTCTAATGGACAATACAAGGGCTCAATTTACCATGCTTAATGGAAATGTATAAGATCTTCAAGGAACTGTTAAGATAGTTTATTACAGAGACAAATAAGAACATAGAGCAGCCTAAGTAATGCACACTATTCACAGGTGTTTCATGGAAAGTAAAGGGAAGTACCATAATTAAGTAAAGGGAGGTACCATAATCAATAGAAAACAGGGTAAGCAGCTCATGCATGCATAACTGACACGAGCTGTTCTTGGACAGTATGATTTTTGTGAAGAATAATCAAGAGTTAGCATCTGAATTACCGACTCCAACTCCCCACTTGTGCATACATTCAATACCAAATTTTAGATATAAATGAACTCTTACCAAACTATCCAACATAATTATTCTACCTCTAGAATTTTATGCTTAATTTCTGAAATTCAGAGAACCCAATTAAACAATTAACACAACTCTGGACACCTTCTTCTCACTCATGATCCAATAATTAGCAGGCTGTACCGTTCCTCATTTAGCATCAGTATTAGTAGAGGCTTATCTCTGATCCAATCATTAGCTCTGAATTAGTGGAACCTGGAACCAATGCCAACTCTGGGTACCTGCTTCTTCGCTTCTTCTCACTCACAGTGGATAGTTTCTTAAATAAAAGGCCAAAAAAATAGAAGAAGCAAACACACATCTAGACATCTCAATCACTGATGGCTCTGTTCGGCTGGCCTAGGCTGAACCGATTTCGGCAGAATCCGACGGCCGGCGCTCCTCTTCTTTTTTTAATTGAATTGGCTGACGTTCCTTTTCAGAGCCTTTTATATGTATCATTAAAAAAGTTACACTAGACCTGTGTGTCACTCAAAAATTTAACTAGACCTGTATGCCATCGTCCAACTTTGTTTTTACTTATAAGCCATTCTGTCAAGTTCTCTGTCTAACGGTGTCAAACAGGCACGTCAAAAGACCATTTTACCTCACGATAGGGTCCATCTGTCAACCACCCATATATCTATTTCTCTTCTATTATAAGCGGGCCCCACATACAAGTTTTGTTCCTCCTCACTCCGTGGCTATGGTTTTTTTTTGAGAGGGTACAACAAGGACGTCACGAACTCACACCACACACATTTACATTATACGCGCACACACGTACGCGTCCTCGTACACATACTAGGAAGAGATTAAGAAATATAAAATCTTTCAGTACGCGAAAAACATACAGTACCACTGAACACCCACGCATATATACTCCCTGTCAGGTCCTAACCCGGAGACTACTATTAAAAACCCGATGAAAATCGCGGGTCGAGCATAACTCTAACCCGCGACTGTCGGCCTCGCGACTGGAGTGCCTGACCAACGAGCTATCGCTCCCTTCCCCATGGCTATGGAATTAAGCCTGCTGTGCACGCTCGCGGCCATCGCGGGGTGACGCCGGGCCGCGGTTGCGATAGGCGGAGGCCGCCGGTGTCCTGCCGCCATCTCCGGGCGTAGTCCGCCTAGCCATGGAGGCCCGCCGCCGCTGCCTGGGTGCCTTGCCGAGTAGGCCTGGCCACGGGACTGGAGCCGCGCGGGAGTCACGAGGGCTTGAGGCCGCGCGAGGGCCGCCGTCGCCTAAGGATGAGCGACAGCGCAGACCGCGGAGCTCGCGCGTGTGGCGGCGACGCGGCGACGGACCTCGCGCACACGGCCAGGACCCCGTGCGCGACGGCGGCGCGACGGTGGACGTCAGGCACGAGGTCGTCGCGGCCGTGGCGAGGGCGTCCGGGCGCGCTGGTGGGTGAGCGTCGGGCTCGCCTGGGCGTGGCGCGGGTGGAGGCCCCGCGCGGACCTGCTGGACGAGCGCACCACACTTCCAGATTGGAGAATGCGTAATCCTAATACCTTCATACCTGCTGAAGTGCTGCCTGCTGTCATGGTCTCCAACGCTAGCAGATTGGTTCGTTCATCAATTTGGTTCCTGTCATCCTAAATAGAGATTAATCAATTTGGCAGCATCGTCGCTCGCTGGTCATCCTCGTTTGGCCGATTTGACCATGGCCCCCACCCAATCGGCGGCGAGCACCTGGTGCCAGTTCGGCGCGGGCGGCCGCGGGAGCTGCCGCACGGGTGACTGCGGCGAGGTGCTGCAGTGCACGGGATACGAACGCGCCCCGCCGCAGATGGATGTGTTCCTCGCGTCCCCTTTGCTCTTATTCTCGTTGCCCGCTTCAGGATCCTCAGGAGGCTCCGTCTCGCCGTCTGAATGCCGCAGGCGAGTGCCGCCGCTCTGCTCGCGTGCATGGCGAACCCGACGGCGGCCCGCCGTCTGCCGAGGCCCGAGGCGGCGGCGGCCTCCTCGCTGGTCCTGGCCGTCGACGCGCTTGGAGTTGCAGTTGGACGATTGGGAGGAAGAGAGGGGTAGTTTGGACTTCCTTGGTGCTTAGGCCCACACGTCAGAACCGCAAACAGCTAAAATCTAACCGAACGGAGACGGAATGACTCGTAGGTAAAAACAAAATTAAACGATGGCATACGGGTCTAATTAAACTTTTGAGTCATACACAGATCTGGTACAACTTTCGAGTGACACACAGATAAAAGACTCTCCTTTTCAACTGAATCAGCTGGTACTTGATCAACCGAACGGGCCCAATATCTGTATGCCAGAGCACATACATGGAACTTCATTCTCATATCATATTTTAGAGCTAATATTATATTATCCGTGAGATTCAAGGGTCCCAAATCCTCTAGGTATCAAAATCTATGATGAGCGTGACAATTTTCAGATTTTAATAATTTGAACTTTCACTGTTGAATTTCAATATAAAGAAACACAATTTCATACTCACTTTAAGAGTTTCCCAGGCTTCAGCGTGAACATCTGGCGCCTATATATTGGAAAAATAGACAGTACAACTTCCAAGAGTAGAACTTCACCGCCGATAGGTGAGGTACTCACTAAAACAATTTGTTCTACAAAATAATGATATTTCAGATCTATTCTGCGGCAACAAAAGAATGACAAGCAAATGCTCAATTCAATAAATTGTTTAACTAAAGAATGACAAACAAACGCTCTGTAGTAGTGTAAGTGACGAACCCCAGGCCCAGCAGAGAGCCCAGGCCTCCATGGTCACCCACTGCGGTGGCAATGTCGTCAACGACACAACAATGGCGAGTCTGATCGGACGAAGAAACGGTTGATCTCCAGGCGGCTCACCGCCGACGGCGGTGCCCGCGTGTCGTCCACCACGTGCCCCCCGCAGCAGCTGCGTACGGATCGGATAGGGCGAAGCAACCGTTAACCACCAGCCTCCAGGCCTCCAGACGGCTCACCGTCGACGCCGGGGCCGCGTGCGTCGTCCGACGCGTACCTCCAGGCAGCGAAGTTGGACACATCCCCGTCCTCCGCTACGAAGATACCAGTGCGACGCGCGCCGAGGCAGGGCGACTGGGCGAGGAGGAGCCGGCGAGGGCGACGGTGACGGCGCAAGGACGCCGATCCGAGGCGGGCGGCACGCGCTGATCCAGGGCGAGGAGCAGCCGGGGAGGGCAAGGGACATGGCGACGACGGTTCCTTGAGCGAGACTTGCTGCAGAGCAGGGTGCCGTGCGTGGGAGGCGGTTCTGTCGGAGGAGGACGGGGAAGAGAGGCGGGAGCGAGAAGTGCGCGTGGTAGGGGCGTGGGAGGTGAGCGGTTTTCATTTTTTACGGAGGAGGGAGGACGGGAGGTGAGTGCGCATCGGAGAGAGCGGGGGTATTAGCAATAATACAGGTAATATGTACACGCTGGGCATTGTTTATCTATCACCATTTATTTGTGCTTTAAGATTTGTGTTAGAACACTCTCTCCCCTTCTTTCTATGCTCTCTCTTCCAGTTTATCCTACCATTTCGCTTTGCATCGAGATAGCGCGGAGGCAGGCCGATTACCCGCGGCGACGATATCATTTCATTCCTTTTAGGTGTAAGATTTTGTTTCCTGCGTATTGTGTTTTAAAAATACGAGAAAGAGAAGGATGCAAAATTAAGTGATTATTATTAATCAAAAAATTACTGATAAATCCCATCAGCTCAATTAATTTACTGCGTTTTCAACATTCCCAGCGAAATTGTAACATCACAGATTTCTTCTGCGTGTATAGTATTCTACTGCGTACACAGCTGCCGCTTCAGTCGCGACGCAATTGGACCTGCACCGGCCGTCCTCCAGCCCGTGGCGCAGGCTCAGAACGTGTCCCTCCAGCCCGCGCCGGCAGCCTGCACAGCACCAGAGCACCAGCAGCAGCCGCTCCCGGAACAGCGCCGCCTCGTCGGGCGCCTCCGACGACGTACGCCGCCGAGGCGCCTACTCGTCCGGGATCACCTCTGTGTACTTGGCGACTTGGCGTCCTGTCCGATGGCGGTCTGCCGGTCTCCGAGTAGAGCGAGAACACTTGCGCGCCAGCCACATGTTGGCCACTGACACGCCGACGGCGTCGGAGACCTCCGAGTCCGACGGGTTCCTGCTCTGGCTGTACCGGATCCCGCGCCGCGTCTCCTTCACACCTTGCGCATGATGCTCTCCATTCTTGCCTGCAAGCATTGTGAATCAGTGATCAGTTCAGTGCCCGCAACGAGCAAGTTGGGACGGCTCTCAACTTGTCAGTGACGTTTGCTGCCGTTGCCGTATCGTCTACAGTAGCCTCTTCAGAAGACGTATCCCTTGGGTGGTGCTGTAACGTGGCCGCACAGCAGCGTTAGCCCGTTGCCCATGCCACAGTTCCTCTCGAACAGCAAGCCAAAACGATATACTTCCCAATATCGAGGAGATCATTCGTCACATATGAATATGGTTGATGATAGACGCCATGAACTTTCTTCTTCCCCTTCTCTGCTCTAGCAACCTGGCCGAGCTGCTTGCGCAGATTATGCTCACAGCAAGCTCGCCATGGTGAACTCGTCCGACTTTATTATCATTTCATTTAATTTCCTCAAACTGTAGAAACCAACAAATATATAGGTATGCATGCTCAGTGACAGGGTTACAAGGAACAATGCAATCCTGATGCATGTAGGATATATATAGGCAGGAGGAGCACCGCACTGGCCTGCTGGGTATTTCCAGGTTTTATTTACTTGCAACCATGAAACAATGTTACCACCATCTGAATGTAGAGTCAGAGTATAGACAGTGGACATGACCAGGAAGCATGACTGACAAAACTGTATGTTTGTGTTATCCGCCACGAAACCATCGCTTGCAAATGTCCATTCCTGGTTTTGTTTCAACTCCTCAAGCAACAACCTCCTGACTACTGTGTTACGAATACTAGAATCCGGAGCACAAGAGTACAACCATTCTTTCATGAGATTTTCCATTGGCGGTAATAGTAGCAAACAACTCCACGGGCTGTAACATGAACATGTTAATCTTATATTCCCTTAGAGTCAACTGATCTCCATGGTTTAGGTATTCAAGCAGAAACGTTGGATTTGGTGTCAAGCTTAATGCCATAAAAACAAACATGTAGAATAAAGAAAGCACAAAACAACAACAAAGCCCCCAAAGCACCAGTAGCAGATCTCTCTATGTTAGAAGCCCACAACAGGGTAGAATAAAAATAATTTGATATGCCCACTAAGGACGAATATGCAATTTTAATCTGAATAAGAGAATATCAAAAATTATAAACCTTAGATAAACATGATAACCCATTGGAATGTCAATGTGGAATGAAAATCAGTTGTAACTTTTCAGGAGTTTAGATTCAATCTAACTTATAAAACGTTGCAAGAGGTGGCAACTTTACAGTACAACGGGCCATGTACTCTCAATTAGCAATCTCTTGCTACTGCTAGCACACTAAAATCAGGAAAAGGTCTCAACCATCCCTCGGATCCATCAAAGATTGGTATTTTTCAGGAAGAAACTTTACTTCTGTCTGATACTTCCTCTCTGAAACAATAGAAATCAGTAATGCAGCAGTGGAAGCTTCAACGGAGAATTTTTTCTCATCAATTTTGGTAAGGTAGATTCCTGCCCTTCTCACCTCTCCTTTTTCAAGTAGTCTTCTAACTATGGCATTTAACTCTTCTTCTCAGCGCAGAGCCCCTTGATGAGAGTGTTGTAGGAGACAATATCAGGTGTGCAGCCAAGCTCTGCCATTCGCCTGAGTACTATATCTGTTGCGTCACTCGTCCTATTGCCATCACATAGACCCTTGATGAGAATGTTGTAGGAGAAAATATCAGGTGTACAACCAAGCTCCGGCATTCGTCTGAGCACTATATCCATTGCATCTCCCGTTCTCTGGCCATCACAGAGACCCTTGATTAGCTGGTTGAGGGCCTTTACATGCACACTCCATCCCGTCTTGAGGAGCTGGCCAAAGGCAGCGAAGGCAAGGTCCAAGCGGCCAACAGTGCAGAAGCAACGGATGAGGATGCCAAATGTGCAAGAGTTGGCGGCCAGCTTATTGACGCCAGCCCTGGCCATGGTATTGAAAAGGGACACAGCGAGCGAAGCACTGTGACGCAGTGACGCCGAGGAGTCCGCGCGAGCGACGACAGTGAGGACACGAGTGAAGGCATACACCGAGGCCGGTCTGGCTTGAGGAAGCAATTCTTCAGACAGGTTGAGCGCTTTCTCTTGGCCGAGGCTCCCGGACCTGTGTCGCTCGGCGATGATCCGCTCCAGCTCCACACACGTGCGGCGGCCAGGCTTGATCCCTCGCGACATGCCTTGTGCCCTTGGGTGGTGGGAGGAGAGGTGGTGTGGATGGACGGAACGGCGTTGGCGCCTGCGGCGTACCGCACCTGCGCAACCAGAAGAGAGGAACAGGGAGGGCGCAAGATGGAGGTGGAGTGGAAGGGCCGAAGCCGAATAGCCGAATGGCGTTGCTGGCGCCGCCGGGAGGCGAAGCCGAACGGCGTTGTTGGCGCCGGCGGCGCAGCGCACTGCGCACCCTGCGCGCCGCCACCCAGCGAGAGGAATAGGGCGGCTGGCTTAAGGTGTGAAACGTGGACGCATTTGCCCTGCCGTTGTCTGTATTACTTCTCATTTTATTTTTGCTATTTTGTTCCCCAGCCGTAGGGTTACGAGGGTGCTACGCTAGTCAGAAAATAAAACTTTTCTACCTCATAAATCAGGATCTACTGCTAGTTACAGGTTACGGGATTACCACTAGACACGCAGGTGTAGCGGAAGACGACTCGATGTAGTCGTACGCGTCGCAGCAGGCAGTGCAGTTTTGTGGTCGTCCGTCACGTCAACCCCTTCGCGCGGTTCGTCCCAGTGCTCCAGATGCAGCACCTCCGAGGAATCCCACACGTGCAGGGAAGAAGCGATGTGCCTTCGGACTGCTAGGTCCGCAAGGAGCAGAAGGCGTGAGCGTGGGGAGGGCGACGGCGGCTGTTCAAGGCGTGTAACCCCCTCTGGTCGCGCCCCTTCCCCTTGCTTATATAGGCGTCCCCAATGAGCTCATGAGTTGGAGGTCCATTAGTAACCCTAAGTCTTGTCTAATTCGGGTCCAACCCGAATAAACTTCCAGCCCTTAAGCGTGCGACCCTATGGGTTCACGCACACATTGACATGGGCCGAGTACTCCTACTCGCCCAATAGTTGACAGCGGCCTCTAGCAAGGCGTGACAACTCCTATGTGCACGCAAAGATTATATCAGACGAACCACTACGACCGTATATAAGTTATTCCCTTTGTCACTCGATATATGGTTCAACTCGTGGGTTAACACTTAACCCAAGCACAGCCATGCATTTGTTGATCCAATCACTTGAGTGATCCAGTGATATCTCTCTCGCGTAGAGAGGAGCAAATTTCATCTTGATTGTCTATGTCTCATAGCATGCTTCTCGACCACCCGAAGACCACATTTATAACTACCCAGTTACGGAGCAGCGTTTGATAGTCTCTAAGTAGGCTGTTTCACTTTTTGAGTACATACCACAATCTTAGGTCTAAGGACATAACGTATATGACGTGAATAGAGACTTTCTCATGTCAGGTCAGTCCAGCTTACATGTCTCACATGTGCCCACATTATTAGTTTGACATCTCCATGTCCATGACTTGTGAAACATAACCATCAACTAATACATGTGCTGGTCTAATATTTAAGTGTGTTCTCACTAGAACGCCGACTAGGGACAACTTTAGAATAACCATTCGAGTAATTGAGTTTCATAAATAATTCACATAATTACCAATCAACACAAGTTGTCTATAATGGATATTCAATAAACACTTAATACACATCATAGATACAACTAGAATATCATCATCTCTATGATTACCTCTAGGACATATTCCCAACAGTCTCCCACTTGCACTAGAGTTAATCTCTAAGATGTCTAATCCCCATAGACCTCATGTGCGCCTCATGCTTAGGCTGTGGAAGAGCCTTTGTCAAAGGATCTGCTACATTCAAATCCGTATGTATTTTGCAGAATTTGATCTCTTCTCGTTTCACAAAGTCTCGAATGAGATGAAACTTTCGGAGTACATGTTTGTTCTTCTGGTGATCCCTAGGCTGCTTAGCCTGTGCAATCGCCCCATTGTTATCACAATGTAAATTCAATGGGCTCGACGCATTTGGAAACACACCAAGTTCAATGAGAAACCTCCTCAACCAAACACCTTCCTTTGCAGCGCCAGAAGCTGCAATGTACTCGGCTTCTGCTGTAGAATCAAACACCGTCTCCTACTTGAAACTTTTCCAGCTAACTGCACCACCATTTATTGTGAACACAAAACCTGATTAAGATAGTGAATCGTCCCCGTTGGTTTGGAAGCTAGCATCGGTGTAACCGTTTACAACGGGCTCCTCCTCACCTCCATAGATTAGGAACACATCCTTAGTCCTTTTGTTGACACCGTTTTTGGCACGTGTCAATAAGGATCGGGAGACTAAACTAAATCGGCAAATGGGTGGTTGTTCTTCAGCATTGCTTCTGAGTTGCTGATGGGTGGTTGCCGATGAAGGACATGTTGATCTCGTATATTGCCGATGAAGCCAAAGAGCTGTTGCCGATAAGATAGGCAGGAAGGCTAGAAGGTTATTGCCGATGCCAGGGATGTGCCGATAAGGAGATGACTTCATCGTGATAGGAGCGGACAGAGGATCGACGACACGAAGTTTATGATTTTTCATATTGTAGTTTAAGTCCAACTCTTGTACGAGTTTTATTTCTTTTTCAAGAAATAGAGTTCGTATAAGGAATTAGTTTATTTCTTCTATATTTGAGCTTTACGTATTAAATTAGGATTCTTTGATTAGCAGAGTATAAATATATGCCGAAGGGCATTGTAATGGAGATCCAAGCATCAATAAACAAATCTACTTTTTATTTACCTTTACCAGAACTTTACTTTTCGGCGACTTCGCCAAGTACCTTTTCTTTTTCAATGAGTTCTTTCAAGAATCGACGGGCTGCATCAACTTGATCTCCGGTGACCTTGCAGGTTCCGCGTCTACCGAGCACGATTCAGGCATTGACGTCCGGGCGTATCGCTGTCGTCTCGTCTGATCTGTTCAACAGTTATCGAATATCTTCTGAGCTTTGACGTCCGGGCGTATAGCTGTCGTCTCGTTCGGATTTTATTCAAATTTATCATCCTTGTCGATTAACAGGTCAAATCGACTGGCACGCTTCGGATATCGATTGTGGGTATTAGCCCGGTGTGTTTGCAGATATAATTTTGCATCAATACATCTTTTGGCACGCCCAGTGGGACCAAGTCAACAGATTCATCATGAAGAATCCTACTGATATCAATCCAGAGAACATCATCGAGATATCAGAGTCAGATCTCAAGGAGGATCAGAAGCTAGCCATGGAAAAAGCTATGGAGGATTATAGGCAGCAGCTCTGCTTGAAGTCTTTCAGCAAGAATAGGGGCGGAGAAGTCATCCAGAAGCAAGATCTGCCGTTGCCTCGGCAGGTAACCTTTGACTCCAACCCTGGTAAATTACAGGAGATGGTTAATTCTGCATTAAATCAAGCTTTGATCAACCACTCCACCGTGCTGTCCAATACTGTTTACAATGCTGTTGTGCAAACATTAAGAGAAGGACAAGCACCAGGTTATGTCGTGCCGGCATATCATCAGCCGGGATCGGCATCTATCAGTACTCCATCGGTAACTCCGGCCGTTGAGAGTATAGAAGCGCCTACTCCTCCATTTATATCAGGACCATCTATCATTGAAGCCACACCAATAGGATCAGATCTAACATCTCAGGAGAGGCCTAGTACTCAGTTGAGCATAGATCTATCAGCATCTGCAATATCAGGTCCTTCAGGCCAACACAGTCAAATTGTTACCAATTGGTGGGGATACGGGATGCCTCCGGGTCCATCTACTGCCAACTCTGGACTGTCTCAAGTGCATGATATAGCAGGAAAGGGTCCAATGACATCGGCTACTCCAATTCGGCCGATGGCTCAAATGTCACATTATTCTACTGCACCTCCTGCTATACAACCATTGTCAATGGGATTCTACGCACCTCCGCAACAGATATCCTATGCGAATCCATTGACTAATCCTCCACCAGTTCAACAGAAGGCTTCCACTGTAGAACAACCCATAGTACCATTTATATCTCAATCTGGGTTATCTGTAATTCAGGGCAATTATGCTGGCTATCATTCACCTATACAAGAGCATCAATTGTCTGCAAGCTATCAGCCATCGGCAAGTCAGGTGCCGATGAGTTATAATCTCAATTGGTCAGGGCAAGCGCCAATTCAGCAATCTGCTATTCAGCTAAGCTTCCAAGCAATGGGAACTCAGCAGTATAGTCCACAGGCAGCTGTCCAAGATCAAACATCGGCAAAACAGCCGATGAGCTTTACTCCACAGATTGGTACTGTGAATATGCCGATTCCTCCAAACCAAGTACTATAGGGGTATGTAGAAGCATATCAGCCAACACCTCCAGTGGAGATTCAGCCAATGCATCGGCAAGATCAGGATGTACTCTTGACCGATAAGATTACAGAAGTGATGAAAGAGCAATTTGGGATTCAGCCCAAGATTAATACTTACTCTTATCGGACTCCGTATCCTTCAGCTTATGACTCAATTCCTTTCCCGAATTGGTACAAAGTGCCAGATTTTACCAAATTTTTTGGGCAAGATGATACGTCGACGATGGAGCATATCAACCGATTCATCATCCAGTGCGGGGAAGCAGCGAACAGGGATGAGATGAGGATCCGTTTGTTCTCGTCCTCTTTTTCTGGATCAGCATTCGCGTGGTTCATCTCATTACCACCAAATTCCATTCTTACTTGGGCTAACCTGGAGGGAAAATTCCATAAATACTTCTTTGCTGGTGTCTATGAGAAGAAGCTTACCGATTTGATGAAATTAAGACAGCGAAGCGACGAATCGGTAGAGGGTTTTTTGCAAAGGGTACGAGACATGAAGAACTGGTGCTACAGCCTAGTGCTTGATGACCACCAGTTAGTTGGTTTGGCTTTCCAGGGTTTGTTGCCGTATCTCAGGGACAAATATGATGCTCAGGAGTTTGAAAGCTTAAGTCATATTGTGCAGAGGATCTCTGATCAAAGTGCTCAAGCTCCAGAACATAGGAAGAACTAGAACAAAAAGGTGTCCTTTGTAGAAGAGGCAGAAGAATCAGATTCAGATGAAGAACCAACTATCAGCCTGGCTGAGTGGGTAAAGGGTAAGAAGCCTATATCTTGTCCTTTTGGTCAGAAAAAGCCAGAGAAATTCACGTTCGATGTCACAAAGGCCGATAAGATATTCGATCTGTTGCTTCAAGAGGGCCAAATCAAGCTGTCACCCAATCATGTGATTCCATCGGCAGATGAGCTGAAGAAGATGAGGTACTGCAAGTTTCATAATGCAACTTCGCACAGTACCAATGACTGCAAGGTGTTCAGATAGCAATTGCAACCGGCAATTGAATCTAGGAGGATCAAGTTTGACAACTCTAAAGCTCAAAGGCCGATGAAGATTGATCAACATCCTTTCCCAGCAAACATAGTGGAGGCCGTAAACAAGACCAAAGTGTTGACATCGGTAAGCGCTAAGAGAAGAGCATCGGTGGATCCTAGAAATCAAGCAACTGCCGATGACTTGAAAGGGAAAGAGAGAGTTGAAGAAAGCAGTAGTTCCAGAAGACCTCCTAGACTAACTCCATACAGAATTTCAGGTGACCGCTATCGACATCGGCAAGAGGAGTTGCGTTGAGAAGCATGGCATCGGCACGAAGATCATTGGAGATGCCCCTTCTTCATCTGCTGTTGGGAAGAAGGCATTAAATTGCCTACTGTTGATAACTGCCCTGAGTGTAATGGTTATGATCGAGCCGATCGGGCAAAAAGAAGACCGCGCTATGGTAATCAGAGCAGATACGTTAATGAGCCGATCAGGAGAAGAACATCGGTACACGATCGACTGGGGGGCAGAACCAGTGTGCATGAAAGGCTGGGCAGGCACGATGACTATTTGCCGTTGAATCAAGAGGAGCTCAAGGAGATGGCCAATGCAAGAGTTCCTGATGAGGCTATTCTTTGTAGAGATCTCAATATAAATTGCCCAGATTCAAGTGAAAAAATTTATCAGCCCGTCTGGAAAACGAAGCTTCCTCAGTGGTGCCCTGAAGGACTAACAAAAACACAGGAGAGGAAGTTGCAATAGGAGCGCAAAGAAGAAAGCCCCCGTAGGGCAAAGTCTCAAGTGTGGCAGCCAAGGCATGAAGACGGAAGTCCATCGGCAAATATCAATATGGTTTTCATGTTGCCGATGGAATTTCGGGCACTTGCCGATGAAGAGGAAGAATCAGTTCTTTCGGAACAAGTGGCTCAGCTAACCTTGGATCCGATGATGGCCGTCTTCGAGAAGCCTACCGATGATGAAAGACAACATCTTAAGGCTTTATTCGTCAAGGGTAGAGTTGATGGGCAGCCAGTGTCAAAAATACTCATAGATGGAGGGGCTGCGATTAACATCATGCCATATGCTGTGTTTCGGAGGCTTGGAAAAGGAGATCAAGATTTAGCTAAGACGGACATGAAGCTCAAGGACTTTGAAGGGAACATATCACCAGTCAAAGGAGCACTGTGCACTGAGCTAACCATCGGCAGCAAAACATTGCCGACTACTTTCTTTGTCATCAGCGGCAAAGGTGCTTATAATCTGCTGTTAGGAAGAGATTGGATTCATGCTAATTGTTGCATTCCTTCTACGATGCACCAATGTCTTGTGCAGTGGGTTGAAGATAAATTTGAGGTGGTTCCTGGTGATTCATCTTATATAATAGCATCGGTAGAATCAGAAACTTACGAGCGGTCCAAGTGCATATCAGGAGAAGCATGGGATTCGGAGTTCCTTAGGATTGCCGATTATGAGCTGCCACCGATCCAAGCAGTCGGTTCTGAAGATGAGTTATAAATGGATAGGTTTGCCGATGATGGAAAACTGGGCCATGGGTTTACATCGGCAGATGACTTAGTTGAAGTGGATATCGAAAACGGCGACAGATCAAGGCCGACTTTTGTTAGTGCTAAGTTAGATCTCCAGAGCAGAGGACAATTGATTGCTTTATTGAAAGAATATAAGGATTGTTTTGCTTGGGATTACACAGAGGTGCACGGGTTAGATCGATCAATTGTTGAACATCGGTTACCTATCAAACAAGGATTTTGGCCACATCAGCAGCCAGCACGCCGATGCAATCCTAAGGTGCTGCCTGATATTAAGGCCGAAATAACAAGGTTGATTGAAGCCAAGTTCATCCGACAATGCCAAAATGCTGATTGGATTTCTAATGTGGTTCCTGTCTACAAGAAGAATGGGAAACTTCGTATCTATATTGATTTCAGGAATCTTAATAAAGCTACACCAATGGATGGTTATCCGATGCCCATTGCCGATTTATTAATTGATGCCGCTGCTGGACATCGGATATTAGCTTCATGGACGGAAACGCTGGATATAATCAAATCTTTATGGCCGAAGAAGATATCTCCAAGACTGCCTTCAGATGTCCAGGTCATGTAGGGTTATTTGAATGGATAGTCATGACTTTTGGTTTAAAGAATGCCGGTGCTACTTATCAGAGGGCAATGAATTACATTTTTCATGAGTACATCGGCACATTGGTTGAGATTTATATAGATGATGTGGTGGTTAAGTCTGGAGACTTCGAGATTCATCTGGCTGATTGCGAAAAATATTGGAGTGCACAAGGAAGCATGGGTTAAAAATGAATCCTAACAAGTGTGCATTTGGTGTATCGGCAGGACAATTCTTAGGTTTCATGGTGCATCAGAGGGATATTGAAATTAGCAAAAAGTCCATTGATGCTATCAACAACGTGATTGCTCCTACCGATAAAACTGAACTACAATCTCTGATCGGCAAGATCAATTTTATTCAAAGATTTATATCTAATTTATCAGGAAGAATCAAAGCTTTTAGTCCGTTATTGATACTGAAGGCCGATCAGAAATTCATATGGGGAGAAGAACAACAATTGGCTTTAGAAGAAATTAAGAAGTATTTGGTGAATCCACCTGTGCTAGTTCCACCCCAACACGGGGAGCCCTTCAGGTTGTATTTGTCGAGTGATGATGAAGTCATTGGGTCAGCTCTAATCCAAGAATATGAAGGAAAAGAATGTGTAATCTATTACCTGAGCAGAAGATTGGTGGATGCTGAGACCAGTTATTCGGCCATTGAAAAGTTATGTTTATGCTTATATTTCTCCTGTGTTAAATTAAGGCATTATCTGTTAACGGCCGAATGCATGGTTATATGCAAAGATGACGTGGTCAAATATATGCTATCAATGCCAATTCTAAGTGGAAGAATCGGCAAGTGGATTTTAGCGTTATCAGAGTTCGATCTGCAGTATGAATCAGCTAAAGCAGTCAAAGGGCAGGTCATGGCTGATTTTGTTACTCAGCACTACGGTGCGGTGAATTCTTTGGAGATTGCTTCGTGGATACTCTTCTTCGATGGTTCTACATGTGGCGAAGAAGCAGGTATCGGCATCGTGCTGATATCACCTCAGGGGAAGAAATATGAATTCTCATTGCCGATTGCTACCACATTGACAAACAATCAGGCTGAGTATCAGGCTGTGTTGAAAGGTTTAGAGTTACTCAAGGAAGTCCGCGTCGATGCTGTTGAAATCTTCGGTGATTCGATGCTGATCATTAATCAATTAGCTGGGGTATATGAATGTTGAAGTGAAGTTTTAATCTCATATTATGAGAGATGTCGACAATTATTGAAGGAGTTCAAAGATTTTCGCCTTGAACATATCTCCAGATTACATAATGAAGAAGCTAATCGGTTAGCACAACATGCTTCGGGGTATCAGCCAATCCGCGAAGTATTGACATCGACAACTGATGCCGATGACTGGAGGAAGGAGATTGCCGATTATTTGAAAGATCCATCTAGGAAGGTCGAGAGACGTGTAAGATTTCAAGCTACTAAGTATGTGCTCTTTGATGATGAATTATGTTATCGGACAATGGATGGAGTTTTGCTCAAGTGTCTTGGCGAAGAAGAATCAAAGATTTTAATGGGCGAAATCCATGAAGGAGTATGTGGGGCACATCAATCGGCTTTCAAAATGAAGTGGGTGATCAGGCGAAATGGATATTATTGGCCGACGATACTCGAAGATTGTTTCAAATATTTCAGAGGTTGTCAGGAGTGTCAGAAATTCGGCAATGATCAAAGAGCGGCTGCATCGGCAATGAATCCTATCATTAAACCATGGCCATTTCGAGGATGGGCTATTGATCTCATCGGTCAGATATATCCATCATCAAGCAAGGGGCATAAATTCATACTTGTCGCTACTGATTACTTTACAAAGTGGGTCGAAGCAATTCCTCTGAAGAGTGTGACATCGGCAAACATGGTTGATTTTATAAAAGAGCATATTGTGTATCGGTTTGGTATTCCTCAAACTATTACGACCGATCAGGGAACTATGTTCATGTCAGGGGAGTTTGATAACTTTGCTGATGAGATGGGGATTAAGGTCTTAAATTTCTCACCTTATTATGCTCAAGCCAATGGTCAGGCCGAAGCCTCTAACAAAGGGATTATTAAACTCATTAAGCGTAGGATTAAGGAAAATCTCAGAAAGTGGCACACAGTGTTGAACGAAGCTTTGTGGTCATATCGGATGGCATGCCATGTTGCTATTAAAGTATCATCTTATTAGTTGGTATATGGACATGATGCAGTTTTGCCTTGGGAGATTAAGACTGGTTCGAGGCGGATATTTCATCAAGATCAGTTGTTGGCCGATGATTACAGTACACTCATGAAAGATGAGTTGAAAGATCTGGCGAGTCATCAGCTAAAAGCTTTAGTTAGCATCGAAGAGAACAAAAAGAGAGTTGCTAGGTGGTATGATAAAAAAGTGAAGACGAAGGAATTTGCCGATGGTGATCTAGTCTGGAAATTGATTTTACCGATGGGGACTAAGAGTACAAAGTTCGGTAAATGGTCTCCTAATTGGGAGGGTCCTTATCGCGTCAATCGGTCCATTCCTGGTAATGCTTATATCCTAGAAACTCTCAAAGGAGAAGTATTTCCAAGAGCGTTGAACGGTAAATATCTAAAGAAATATTATCTAGTATTTGGATGGACGCTTGAAGGAACAGGGGTAATCGTGACCTGGAGGAAATTTCGGTGCATAAGGTATTTTATACTCCAAAATTGGGGGGCATGTGTTGACACCGTTTTTCGGCACGTGTCAATAAGGATCGGGAGACTAAACTAAATCGGCAAAAGGGTGGTTGTTCTTCAGCATTGCTTCTGAGTTGCCGATGGGTGGTTGCCGATGAAGGACATGTTGATCTCGTATATTGCCGATGAAGCCAAAGAGCTGTTGCCAATAAGATAGGCAGGAAGGCTAGAAGGTTGTTGCCGATGCCAGGGATGTGCTGATAAGGAGATGACTTCATCGTGATGGGAGCGGACAGAGGATCGGCGACACGAAGTTTATGATTTTTCATATTGTAGTTTAAGTCCAACTCCTGTACGAGTTTTATTTATTTTTTAAGAAATAGAGTTTGTATAAGGAATTAGTTTATTTCTTCTATATTTGAGCTTTACGTATTAAATTAGGATTCTTTGATTAGCAGAGTATAAATATATGCCGAAGGGCATTATAATGGAGATCCAAGCATCAATAAACAAATCTACTTTTTATTTACCTTTACCAGTACTTTACTTTTCGGCGACTTCGCCAAGTACCTTTTCTTTTTTAACGAGTTCTTTCAAGAATCGACGGACTGCATCAACTTGATCTCCGGTGACCTTGCAGGTTCCGCGTCTACCGAGCACGATTCAGGCTTTGACGTCCGGGCGTATCGCTGTCGTCTCGTTTGATCTGTTGAACAGTTATCGAATATCTTCTGAGCTTTGATGTCCGGGCGTATCGCTATCGTCTCGTTCGGATTTTATTCAAATTTATCATCCTTAACGATTAACAGGTCAAATCGACTAGCACGCTTCAGATATCGATTGTGGGTATTAGCCCGGTGTGTTTGCAGATATAATTTTGCATCAACACCTTTGTAAGTACTTAAGAATGTTTTTAACCAACGTCCAGTGACTCTCACCAGGATTGGCTTGATACCTGCTCGCAACACTTAGAGCATATGAGACATCTGGGCGAGTACATATCATGGCATACATGATGGAACCAACGGCTGAAGCATATGGAACCTTACTCATGCAGTTGCGATCTTCATCTGATGAAGGACACTGCTTGTCACTAAAGCGCATACCAAGTGACATAGGCAAGAACCCTTTCTTGGACTATTCCATGTTGAGCCGTTTCAACACCTTGTCAATGTACATATCTTGGCTTAATCCTATTAGCCTTCTCGACCTATCTCTATAGATCTTAATTCCTAAGATGTATGCTGCTTCACCTAAATCCTTCATAGAAAAACTATTATTCAGTGAAGTCTTTACAGATTGCAACATAGAAAATCATTCCCAATCAATAGTATGTCATCCACATACAAGATCATAAACACAACAGCGCTCCCACTTTCCTTCTTGTAAACACAAGGTTCTTTCATTCTGACGGAAGCCAAACCCTTTGACGACCTCATCAAAACGAAGATCCAACTCTGAGATGCTTGCTTTAACCCATAAATGGATTTCTTAAGCTTGCATATCTTTTCAGCATTATTAGGATCAACAAAACCTTCAGGTTGTATCATATACACGTCCTCTTCTAAATACCCATTTAGAAAGGCTGTTTTAACATCCATCTGCCATATCTCATGTCGAGGATCTAGGAAAGGGGTATCCCAAAGCCTCGATTAACCAAACTAATCCCCGAGGTCAGCAACGCAAACCCTCCAACGACGTCCCTCACTATCACTCGAAAGCCCACAGGCTAAGGCATATTAGGCCGCCCCACGAACAGGCGTCGATAGCCCAAAGCCACAGCCTGGTCGACGGGCTACCACGCAGACCGAGACTATACGCTCAAGGGTACAATCCGGGGACCCCTCGAGGACGAAACTTCGCTCGAGCGAACGAGCCCACCCTCGAGGACGGAACTTCACCCGTGTGAATGGGCAGCCCTCGAGCACAGTATACCCCTCGACTACCTACCCCCTGTACGGATCCAGACGCATTCAATGTATTTTACCTGCTCCCGCCTAACCGTATGGTCACAGTTACAACAACAGTTGCGAGTATGGCAGTCGAATCCTGCTTTTACCGCCCATACCCCAGAATCCCGCGGATCATACCTCATTGTTACGCCATACCAAGCAATGTGTCCTGTCTGGCACCTCCTCGAGGCTCGAAAGTCAACACATTCCCCGCATCTCCCAGGATTTGGCCTTATCCGAAGGGCCTTGACCCCCTCGACTCAACCCCCTTGACTCGACCTGAGGCCTTGACCGTCGCCCCTCGGCTCTGTCACGCCTACCCTCCGGTCAACACTTCAACAACTCCTGACGCGACGGTTGCAGGACTTCCCATACCGACGTACACCTCTACAGCGACACCGACATGATCGGCATCGGCGTCATACGTCACCGACCACGTTAGCACTAAAAAAATGTACTCCTGTGCCTCTCCTTCGCCTATAAAAGGAGACGCCAGGGCTTGGGATAGGGAGGCCAAGATCTGAGAGCTTCATACACTAAGGCTTTAGATCACAGAACTACGCCATGAGATAGTGTGAAGCAGAGAGCTAAGCGCCCGAGACGCTCAAGCTCTAGCTCACGCTTCTCACGCCCGCTTGTATTCACCCCTGTACTAGCGCTTCGGTGCAAGATAACATGAACTATCTCCCCTCCGCTGGACATAGGGCCTTCTTTGCCCGAATCAGGATAAATCGCCGTGTCCTTCTTGCATCACCCACCGGATTAAGGGAGCACGCAATTACGAATTTACTCATTGGTGCTGACCCCCCGGGGTCAAAACACCGACAGTTGGCGCGCCAGGTAGGGGTCCTGCGTGTTACCAACGATTTCCCGCCATTCTTTACGGATGGGCAACTCTGTTTCACCACTTCCTCGTGCTACGGTGATCTGGTTTGGGAGCCTGGAGTTCATGTCCCTCGGACAGGGCTATGACATGACCCTGCTCTCGATCAGTGACCCAAGCAGAGGTCGCAGTGTGCCCCCATGCTCAGGAGGGGCCACTCGTCGGTCTCGCCACCATGCTGCCGCAACCAGAAGGAGGCGTGATCGGTGCCGTCATCGCCATCAACCTGAGTCAAGATTGGTGCCCGCTGCATTCCCCTCGCTCTTGACCAATGATGAGGAGCCCCTTGCTGGGGGGATTATCTGGCCTGAGTTCAGGAGTAGAGGACGAACCGACAGGGCTCCACGATAACCTCAACTTCACCTTCGCAATGCACTCGTTGAGGGAGCCTGATAGAGCTCCCCCGATGCGCGCAACCCCCACTACATCGAGCCTACTTCCGCACGAGCTGTTCGAGCGTCATCAACGATTCCTATTCGGCCTCAACAATGCTGCAAAGGCGTTCTCAACCTTGACCCGTGCCAACATGAGCACGATAGGAGACCGCCCAGGCGCCCTCCTTCGAGCAATGACGGATGTGGGGACGGTCATGCTGGCCTCCGTGGACTTGGGCTTCACGAGAGCACTCGGCCCCCGGAGGTACACCGTCGGCACACTCCGACAGCAGCTGTAGGAGGAGGCGCTGGACAATTCCCCGTCTTCTACTGCAGCGACCCCGACTCTAGCTCTGACCATTGGGACCCTACCCGCGAGTGTCTCCACATCAACGGTGACGTTGCCTCCAGTGAGGACACTGTCGATCCGATGACCGATGCGGCTGCCGCTGCGGCAGGTGGGGCTCTCCCCAGAGTAGAGGTTCAACAACCAGTTGCACCCCGAGAGGCGTGCCCCTGTCCTAACGAGTAGGACGCATAGCTGGCACAAATTTGGGAGTTGCAGGCTAAACTCGCCGACGACCAGGAACGACTGCGCCAGCTCGAGCGAACCCTCGAGCAGGAGCGACCACCACCCGGCGGAAGAGCCTGAGCCAGGGCTCGAGAGGTCAGCCGGCAGATCAACCAGGGCGGGGCACCCGAACATCCCATCAACCGTTACCCTCGAGCAAGCCAGAACGTTGTCGCGACGGCTATGCTTCTTTGCAATATGCCCGCGCCATCCTACTCGCAAGCTCGATGGGTACAACGTGGGATCGAGGGTCTCCTCCAAGTTGCTGCTGTTCAGCAAGCCGAGAGCTTAGCCTCGAGGCATCGAGGGGCAGCTTCTGAACCACAGGACGAGCCCTCCCAGCCCAAAAGGGAGGGCTTAGTCGATCAAGAGGTGGCCCCTCAAGCATAGAAGACACCAGCCCGAGATCGTATCATCGACAACCGTGCCCCGTGTGACGCGCGCCTTGATATCATCGAGAACCGCAAGCGCAAACACGAGGAGGATGAGGATCGAGGGTACAGCGCCCATCGTGGGGGACATTACGACAACGATGAAGACCGACGGGCCCCGGAGCCACCGGGTCCCCGAGTTTTCAGTAGGACGATCAGCAACGCCCGGCTGCCCAACAAGTTTTGACCCCCCACGAGCGTCGTCAAGTACAACGGCGAAACCAAACCCGAGCTATGGCTAGCCAATTTTTGACTGGCTTATCAGGCAGGCGGGGCACATGATGGTCGCGTGATCATACTTCACCTTCCCCTGTTCCTATCCGACACCGCGCATAGGTGGCTCGAGGAGCTTCCCCCTGACCAGATTCACGACTGGGTCGACTTGGTCCGGATCTTCAAGGGGAACTTCAAGGGCACCTACGTGCATCCTAGAAACTCCTGGGAACTGCACAACTGCAAGCAGAAACCAGGGGAGTCTCTGCGTGACTTCGCTCAGTGTTTCTCCAAGCTCCGAATCAAACTCCCCCATATCTCTGATCTCGACATAATTCTAGTATTTGTTGTGGGTATGACCTGCAAGGACCTAGTTCATGAGTTGGGGTGCAACCACCCCAACACCGTTGATGAGCTCATGGATGTGGTCACCAACTACGCAGCTGGCGAGGAGGCGGTCGGAGCCTTCTTCGATGACGAAAAAGATTAGAGAAAGGCATTGGCAGTCGATGCCGGGGGCTCGAACAAAGGTTCAAAGAAGAAGAACAACAACAAGAAGAAGAATTAGCAAGGCAAGCATGAGGTTGCAGACGATGATCTCGTCACAGCAGCCGAACGCAAAAAACCTCGAGGTCCCCCCGAAGGGGCCATCTTCGACAGGATGCTCGAGGAGCCCTGCCCTTATCATAAGGACGGGGTGAAACACAAACTCAAGGACTACCGCATGCTTCGAAAGCACTTTGAGCAACTGGGCGTCAAGAAAGGTGATGACAAGAAAGACCAGGGCGGCAATGAGGGAGACAACGGGGAAGAAGGAAAATTCCCTAAGTCTACGACTGCTACATGATCTACGGAGGCCCTCGACCCAGTTCATGCCTCAACAGCGCAAGAGGGAGCGTCAAGAAGTCTTCTCTGTCTGAGTCACAACACCCCACTACCTCGACTGGTCCGATGCACCCATCACATTCGACCGCAATGACCATCCAGATCGCGTCCCCAACCCTGAGTCCTATCCGCTCATCGTCGACCCAATCATCGTCAACAACCACCTCTCAAAGGTCCTCATGGACGGCAGCAGCAGCCTAAACATCATCTACGTCGAGACCCTCGACCTCGTGGGGGTCAAGAGGTGCCAACTCCAACCTAGCGCCAGGGGCTTCCATGGCGTCGTACTAGGGAAGAAGGCTCTTCCCATCGACAGCATTGACCTTCCCGTCTGCTTTGGCACCCCTGCCAACTTCAGGAAAGAGACCCTCACCTTTGAGGTGGTCAGGTTTCATGGAACTTATCACGCCATCATCGATCGACTAGGCTACGTGTAATTCATGGCGGTCCCAAACTACACCTACCTCAAGCTCAAGATGCCGGGACCCAGAGGCATCATCACCATCGGCTCCTCCTATGAGCACGCGTACGACTGCGACGTTGAATGCATCGAGTATGGAGAGGCCGCCGAGCAAAGCACGATGATGGCTTCGACCCTCGAGCGCCTCACCGATGAGGTGCCCGAACCTAAGCGTCACGCCAGCAGCTTCGAGCCAGTGCAAGACACCAAGAAAGTCCCCCTCGACCCGAGCTGCTCCGGCGAGAAAGTGCTGACGATCAGTGCTAACCTCAAGAGCAAATAGGAAGCAGTGCTCATCGACTTTCTCCATGCAAACATCGATATTTTTGTGTGGAGTCCTTCGGATATGTCAGGCATACCGAGGGAGGTCACCGAGCATTCCTTGGAGATCCGAACCGGGTCTAGACCGGTGAAGCAACGCCTGCGCCGCTTTGGCCAGGAGAAACGCAAGATCATCGGCGAGGAGGTACATAGGCTTTTGGCAGCTGGATTCATCAAGGAGGTTCATCACCCCGAATGGTTAGCTAATCCCGTGTTAGTTAAGAAAAAGAATGGAAAAATGCAAATGTGTGTTGACTATACTAGTTTAAATAAAGCATGTCCCAAAGTTCCATTTCCTTTACCACGCATTGATCAAATTGTTGACTCTACCACGGGATGTAAAACCCTCTCATTCCTTGATGCTTATTCCGGCTACCACCAAATCAAGATGAAAGAGTCCGACCAGCTCGTGACTTCATCACACCTTTTGGCATGTACTGCTACGTCACCATGCCCTTCGGCCTTCGAAACGCCGGGGCGACGTATCAGTGATGCATGCTCCATGTCTTCGGCGAACACATAGGCAACGCGGTCGAGGCCTATGTCGATGACATCGTGATCAAATCCAAGAAAGTCGACAACCTCATCCATGACCTAAAAATCGCATTCGGATGCCTTCGAGCCAAGAATATAAAACTCAACCCTGAGAAATGTGTCTTTGGAGTGCCTCGGGGCATGCTCCTCGGATACGTCGTCTCCCAGCGCGGGATCGAGGCCAACCCCGAGAAGGTCGTAGCCATCACGCGAATGGGTCCAATTCGAGATCTCAAGGGCGTACAGAAGGTCATGGGCTGCCTCGCGGCTCTCAACCATTTCATCTCATGATTGGGGGAAAAGGCCCTGCCCTTGTACCGCCTCTTGAAAAAATTTGAACACTTCGTATGGACCACGGAGGCTGAGGAGGCGCTCGACAAACTCAAGAGCATGCTGACTTCTACCCCGATCCTCGTCCCTCCTCGATCAGCGACGTCGACCAAACTGCCCGAGCCCCTCCTCTACGTCACCGTGACCACTCAGGTGGTAAGCGCGACCATAGTGGTTGAGAGGCAAGAGGAAGCGCACGCCTTGCCCATCCAGCGGCCGGTCTATTTCGTTAGTGAAGTGCTTTCAAAAACCAAGATCCGCCACCCGCAGGTGCAAAAGCTGCTCTACACCATCGTCCTTACGCATCGCAAGCTCCAGCATTACTTCCTCAGCCACCAGGTTACCATGGTGTCTTCTTTCCCCTTGGGGGAGATCATCCCAAACCGAGAGGCTGCTGGAAGAATTGCTAAGTGGTTGGTCGAGCTTATGGGTAAGATCATCACCTACACACCATGGAAGGCCATCAAATCTTAGGCGCTGGTAGATTTCATCGCTAAGTGGACCGACACCCAGTTGCCGCCAGTTCAAATCCAAGCCGAGTTGTGGATGATGTACTTTGACGGGTCGCTCATGAAGACAGGAGCAGGCGCAGGCTTGATCTTCATCTCACCCCTCAGAGTCCACATGCGCTATGTCATTCGCATCCACTTTGCCGCTTCCAATAACGTCGCGGAGTACGAGGTTCTTGTCAACGGGTTGCGTATTGCCCTCGAACTCGAGGTCCGACACCTAGAAGTTTGAGGTGACTCATAACTCATCATCGACCAAGTGATTATGGCCTCGAGATGCCACGACGCCAAGATGGAAGCCTACTGCAAAGAAGTGCGCAAACTGGAAGACAAGTTCCACAGCCTCGAGCTCAATCATATTGCTCAACGCTACAACGAAGCTGTGGACGAGCTCGCAAAGATCGCATCAACTCGAGGTACTATCCCTCTGGACGTATTCTCGAGAGACCTCTTCGAGCCCTCCGTTGACTAGGGCTTGAGGGATGGCACCGCACCCTCAACACTCGAACCCCTTGCCTCGTCCAAGGCCCCCTCGACTGGGGCCGAGGTCATGGAGATCGAGGGGACACCTCCTTCATTGAACCCACCTCCAGATTGGCGAGTCCCTTTCCTCGACTGCCTTATTCGAGGGGAACTCCCAGAAGACCGGATCGAGGCTCGCCGGATTGTGCAACATGCCATGTCCTACATCATCTAAGGTGTTGGCAAGGAAATCTACAGGCGAAGCCCATCGAGTATCCTTCAGCGCTGCATCACTATCGAAGAAGGCAGGAGGCTCCTCGAGGACATACACTCGGGGGCTTGCGGCCACCACGCAGCGCCGAGAACCCTCATTGGCAATGCCTTCCAACAGGGTTTCTACTGGCCAACTGTCATTTCTGATGCCATCAACATTGTCCGCTCGTGCAAGGGGTGTCAATTCTATGCCAAGCAGACGCACCTCCCATCTCACGCCCTACAGATGATCCCTATCACTTGGCCGTTCATGGTCTGGGGGCTTGACATCGTGAGGCCTCTCAAGAGGACAACCAAGGGATACATGCACCTACTCATTGCTGTCGACAAGTTTACCAAGTGGATCGAGGCCTGGCCTATCAGCAACATCCGCTCCGAGCGGGCGGTCGAGTTCTTCACCGACATCATCCATCGCTTCGGGGTCCTGAATGTCATCATCACTGACAACGGCACACAGTTCACTGGCAAGAAGTTCTTGGATTTCTGCGATCGCCATCACATCCATGTGAACTGGTCCGCGGTTGCTCATCCTCGAACTAACGGCCAGGTCGAGCACGCCAATGGCATGATTTTACAGGGCCTCAAGCCGAGAATCTTCAATCGCCTTAACAATCATGGAAAGAAATGGGCCGCGGAGCTGCCTTCGGTCCTGTGGAGCTTAAGGACAACACCTAGTCAAGCCACAAGGTTCACACCATTCTTCTTGGTCTATGGGTCCGAGGCCGTCCTCCCCACTAATCACGAGTATGGTTCCCCTTGACTAAAGACCTATAATGAGCAAACCAATGAAGAAGCCCTCGCAAACACCATCGACCAGCTCGAGGAGGCTCAAGACATGGCACTAATTCACTTCGCGAGGTATCAATAGAAACTTCGATGCTACCATGACAAACACGTGCACTCGAGGGACTTCCAAGTTGGAGACCTCGTCCTACGTCGACGACAGACCAACAAGGGGCGTCACAAGCTGACTCCACCATGGGAAGGTCCATACACTGTAGCTGAGGTGCTGAAGCCTGGAACATACAAGCTGGCAAATAACAAGGGTGAAACCTTCACCAACGCATGGAACATCGAATAGCTACGTCGTTTCTACCCCTATGGCACCGATGCCCTTGTACATTCTCGCATGTTTCATACATTTTCGCATGATAAATATAAGAAGTACTTTTGATTATAAGTTCAAACTCATTATTGTACATGCAAGAGGTAGCTTGACCTTGTCTCGCTAGAGTCAAGCCTCCCTCTGAGGCTAACGGGGGGAACCCCCCTAAGTTCCTAAAAATATGAACGATTTTTTCAAAATTCGAGCGTCTCCTTTTGCTTCACAACTAAGTAGAAAACGCCTTGAACTCCCTAAGGGTCGACGGCTGTCGAGCTAGAAGCTCTCCTACGCCCCAGGGCTATGGTACCTCCACTCACTCCCCCCTTGAGGGATACGAGCATGCATCAAACACTTAGTCAAAAAGCAAAGGTCAGATGATCGAAGCTCGAGCATCTCTTCTTTCCTTCGCTTCGACGTGCTTCATGACTAAGAAGAAAATGCCTCGAATTTCCTAAGGGTCAAGGGCTGTCGAGCCTGGAACTCTCCTACGCCTCTAGGCTACGGTACCTCCACTCGCTCCCCCCTCAAGGGATATGAGCACACGTCGAACACTTAGTAAAAAAAGAAAAATCTAGGCGAAAGAAAACAGAGAAGGCTCGAGCTTGAAATATCCAAATGCATTACGATAGATGCATAGATGTTTAAAGGACCCTGAGGCCATACTGAATATAAGTTACAAAAACTAACTTATTTACATGGGAACTTTTGCCCAGTTTTGTCCTACAGGCCCGCTCCACCATCTCCGTCGCCGCCCTCCTCGACGGTGTACCCTTCATCTTCCGAGGGAGGACTTCATCCTCGAACAGCTTCGCCAGCGCTTCCCCTGGCCTCTCAGCATCCTGGATCAGCCCCCAGCATTGCCCCTCATTCTCGACATCAGTCTTTGAGATGTCGAGGATGAAGCCTTGGGCAACGACGTCCATGTTGAAGATGAAGCCAAAGGAAACCACCGCCAGCGCGCGCTTCACGCTGGTGTGGAGCGCCTCCAGCACGTGATCCCGAAGGGTGGCATCGAGGTGGTAGAGCCAGTCGACGAGCGCGGCCCTCGAGACATCTTCTTCAGCCACCTCAACGGGCTCGACCTCCCAGGAGGTACAGAGCCTATTGATGGCAACCCGGAACCTACCGAGAAGCGCCCCCTCCGCCACGAGGCTCTCCTGTAGCGCCTTGGTAGTGGCTTGAGTGGAGAGCAGCTCGGACTCAAGGCCTGAAAGACAAAACAAGAGTTAAACAAGTCACACGAAAAGAAAAAGGCCAAAGCCCACCAAGAAACTCACTGGCACAGCGGGTCTGGAGGGCACTGCGGTCCCCCAGCATGGCGTCGCGCTCCTCCCGAGGCTCGTCTCACTCCCGCTGGGCCTCCTTGAAAGCCTGAGTCAAGTCGATCTTCTCGCACCGGTGGGTCTCGAGGGCACCACCAGCCAAGATGATGGCTTGCTCCTTCTCTCGAAGGGTAGCCTTCGTCGCTCGAGCTTGGCGTCCAGGCTATTGGCTTGACCCTTCTCCTCCTTGACCAAGATGGAGAGGGTGTCGTGCGCCATAGAGACCTGAGCCAGACTGGCCTCGAGCGAGTGGATATGCTCCATGGAGCCTCGGGCCTCCTCTGTGAGCAGCTTGACGTGCTCTTAAGCACGAGTGCCATCGCTCTTGGCCTCCTCCGCTTCACCCCTAGCCGCGTCGACCTCCTCCTTGACCCACCGGAGCTCCTCCTTGACTTGGGTGGCTTCACCTCAAGCTGCCTTGGCATCCTCCTTCACCTGGGCGGCCTCCTCCTTAGCCCTGGCGGCCTCCTCCCTGGCCCGCTTCACCTCCTCCTCGACCTCGGCCACCCTGCTCTGCGCAGAATGGCCAGCCTCGAGTTGACGAAGCACTTCCTCCTAGCTGTTATGCATTTTATGGAGGAAGTATGACTTGGAGTGGGAACGCCTCCGCAAGTCCTGGAAAGAGGAAATCGAGGGTTAAGGCGATCCATACGGGAAAAGCCAAAAACCGTAGGTGATCTAAACGGGGACTTACCACGAGACTCTGGTCGAGATCCCCAACAAGCTCGACACCCAGCTTGAGGAAGTGCTGCAGCCATGCCCGAGACTACTCCATGCCCTCCCAGCGCTCGACCTCCACCGGGTCATCCGTCTCGATCCTGGGAGCGTTGGAGTCGCCGAGCTCCTGGAGCAAGACACGCTCCTTGCCCCAATGAGAGAAGAGCATCTTGACCTGGTTTCGCGCCAAGGACTCGATCTCCTCCGCCATGTCACGTGGGGCACTGTGGTGCTCCGCCAACTCGGCCGAGGTGGGGAACTCCGACGCGGCGCCGGTGCCTCCCAGCCTAGGGTCGGACATCGACCTCCTCAACAATGGGCCAGGAGCCCCCATCGCGATGGCGACCGCCGTCTCCTCTGACCGCTTCGCCTGCTTACCAGAAATCACTGGCTCCTCCGACGGCGCGGCTGACGGCTGCGGTGGCCAGCTCGACACTGGCTCAGGTGCCTCCTGAGGCGACAGAGGGGATGAGGCCATCGCTTCCTCCAACGTCACATCCTATGGCACCGGCAGGACCACCATCGGCACGTCTGCCTGCGAGCTCGGTGCCAAGGTCTCCTCCTCGAGCTACGTCGAGGGTTTCAGCGCCGCTTCTTGTAGCAGCTCGTCGAGGGTGATCATGGACACCCACTATTTTGGGAGTCCCAAGGTCTCCTCCCCTCCGACGGCTTGGGCGGCTGCTGCGCCGATAGGTCTGGCAACGTCATGTCCCTCGGTGGCGTCTGCTGCTCCTGATGGTGCTGGGGCCATTCCCTGGTCACCTCCTCCTCCTGCCACTCCTGCGGCTCCTTCTCCTCCTGCTGCGTCCGCGGCAGCTCCTGCTTCCGCTGAGCCTCCAACTCACGTAGCCCTGTCGGCCACGGCTTCCGCTCCCCTGTCGAAGGTCTCCTCCTCGAGCTGCGTTGAGGGTTTCAGCACTGCTTCTTGTAGCAGCTCATCGAGGGTGATCATGGACACCCACTATTTTGGGAGTCCCGAGGTCTCCTCCCCCTCTGATGGCTTGGGCGGCTGCTGCGCCGATAGGTCCGGCAGCGTCATGTCCTCCGATGGCGTCTGCTGCTCCTGATGGTGTTGGGGCCGTTCCCCGGTCACCTCCTCCTCCTACCGCTCATGTGGCTCCTTCTCCTCCTGCTGCGTCCGCGGTAGCTCCTGCTTCTGCTGAGCCTCCAACTCGTGTAGCCCTGTCGGCCACGGCTTCCGCTCCCCCGTCGAAGGGGGAGGGGTGATGGCCTCCTTACCCTCGAGGTCAATGGGGGCTACCTCCATTCCCGGCTCATGGCCCTCGGGGGCTCCTGCCTCGGGCATGGAAGCAGAGACCTCGGGTTGGCCCAGGTCAGGGCCTCCCGACACCGGGGCTCCACTCTTTGGCGCTGGGCCGAGCTCGAGGACCACGGACGTTGACATGAGGGAGGTGCTCCCCCTCCTGCGTCTTCCTCAGCTCGGAGTCGCCGCCTGTCACGGCCCCCGAGTCGCTCGACCCTCCAGCAAGAGCAGAACCCGTCAGCCTATCGCGAGCCATAGCCCCGAGGGCTAAGGACAGCCACCTTGTCTCCCACGGTGCCAAGGGCCTCGACGTTGCACCTGTGGCCAAGGCCCTCATCTTCGTGGCCGCGTCCACCCTAAGCTGCTTAGCCGGTGCAAGGGTCGCCCCCTCGATGCGGTGCTTTAGCCTGGACAAAAAGTAGGATAGTAGAGAACTTAATGAACCGTAGAATGGGGAAGCAACGAGAAGAGACTTAAATTGACAACACTTACCCAAAGGGGATAGAGGCCTTTCGGGTCCCCCTCGAGCCACTAGCAGACCTCAAGGCCCCACCTGAGGCCGAGCTCTTCCCAGGGCTAGGGCTGCTAGGGGCTGTCGGTGAGGTCGCCGTGCCTCCCTGCTAGGCGAGGCCTCCTGGGCACCACCCTGCTCCGCCCGCGTCGATGACCGGGACCGGGTCTCCCGGGTCAAAGTGGGCGAGGTCCCGCCATGAGCACGACGTGAGGAGGATGAACGCCCCAAGTCGAGGGGGTGGTCAACCTTTCCCCTCGCTGGCGCTCTGAGGCCATAGTCGCTGGCTGAGGGGCGCGCTGCTCCAACGCACCTTCCTGCACCAGAAGACGGTCAGTACGGGAGAGACCAGACAGAAGGGGCTTGAGATGTCCCACCACCCCTTCAACATCATCATCGTCATCATCATCATCCTTATCTCCCTCATCCTCAAAGGGAGACTCCTTCTCCGGGAGCCCGTCACGCCTCTGCTGCGCACGGCGCTTCTCGCGCTTTTCGTGCTCCCGGAGCTTCTTGTCCTTTTCCTTCCTCTCCTCATCCTTGCGCCTCTTTTCCTGCTGGGCGTCGAAGCGTCTCACCTGATGATCAGGAGCATCCTCCCTCAACGAGGGCCTCGATCTCTGGTAGTCGATTCTCCCCTGCACGAAAACATTCGGTCGCGAGGACAAGAGTAAGGAAAAAAGGGGACAAAACGTAAACACGAAAGGCATAGGTCAAGGCACTCACCAGGTCGAGGCACCCCTCCTCCGGCCGCATGGGGAGGCGGTTGACGTCCTCTGCCCTGAACGAACCCGCAACCATCCCCTTCACCTGCGCAATGATCTCCACGGCGGATATCCCCTCGCTGGACATCCGGCACTTCTCGAGCACCTCGGGCGCCACCTCGGGGAGCATCTCGTCCAACTGCAGCGGGCGCTCCATTAGGGGGAGCACCCATCGACTGTGGAAGGCCGAGACCACCACACCCACTATCAGGCCCCCCTCTCTAAGGGTTTCATCGCGGTGACAAGGGGACGAAGTCGACGTTGAAGATCCCCTGTCACACCGTGTGGTCAGTTGAATGGTCGCTCGGTGATGAGCCGCCCGGTGTACGGCGGGAGGTAGACCTTCATCATTACGGAGGTAGAACCATTGCTCGTCCCACCGGGAATGGTTGGACATCAACTCAATGGGGATGTACTCGTGCAGCACCTCTGACTTGCCTATCTTCAACACGAAGTTGAGGCAGCTCGCTCTGACGATCCGCCTCACGCCTAACCCCACCGGAGAGGTGAACCACTCCCCCTTGTAGAGATGGAGCCACAGCTCCCAATGGGGCGCCATCCCTAAGTAGCCCTCGCAGACGGCCGCGAAGATGGCGGCGTTGGAGATGACGCCATAGAAGTTCATCAGCCCCCACATGAACTCGCTCAGGGGTGCTCTGCGCCCGTGCCGGTGGTACTTGAGGAAGCTCACCATGTAGCCCTCTGACGGGTTTGGCTCCGGGTGGCCCCTCGGTGGTGCGATCCACTCAGGCCGAGTTGAATCAGTCACGGGGCAGAGAAGTCCCTCTCTCACCAGCTCATTCAACCTCTGCCGTGTCACGGTCGATGGGCGTCAGGGTTCCGTCGACTGAAAGATGGGGGCCATGGCAGCGGCAGCGGCACGGATCTGTTCGGTGGACGCGGTGGCGGTGGCGATGATGCGGAGCTCCTCGGCAGACGGGCGACCGAGAAGGTTCCTAGTCACAATTTCTTGCTCTAAGTTCCTACCCTCGCGTGCAGGAAAGCATGGACTCAGGAGCACTAGCGGTGGTGAAGGTAGGGTGGCAAAGGTAGGGGCGGACGGTGCTTGTCCCCCCTGGTTTTATACCCAGGAAGAGCAACGGGCGGAATCCAGCGGCAGAAAAAGGTAACTCCCCGCAATTGATGCGCTTACCTACCCGTTCCCCCTCGATCCTCGGCTAGATACACGCGTTGCACCTCAGGCAACAAGCCGTTGCTTGGGCCCACCATGATCTCCACCACTACACCATTTAAGCCTCCTCCTCAAAAGATGCGTCCAACGGTAAGAAAAATAAATGTTGCTCACTGACAGACTCTTCCAAGAGAAGGTAAATGGGCTCTGGCCCCACAACAAGCCTCAAGGGAGCGAAGGCTAGCCCTCGACCAGGGTTCGACAGCCGCCCTCGAGCACCCGAGTCAGGGGTGACCAAGGGGGAGCCAACACGAGGCTCTGCTCGAGAACAAACTCTCGAGACCCCTTTGGACATATCCAAGACGAAATGCTATGAACTTTTATGGAATCCCCCGAAGGGAGGCATCGAGCCGCCGAGACCTATCGAATGGAATCGGTATCCATAGGTCCATTGCATTTTTCTTTAATGAGACCAACTCTGGGCCTCTAGCCAACCTCTATCAAACAAGGATCGGGCTCTCACTTGGATTCTCCCATTACCAGCTCACTGAGAATTTCGAGGCTCGCCCTATTGAGGGCAGTCTGACGCTTCTCGCCTCACGTCCGATCAAAAGGACTCATGAGATGAACGCCGAGGCCGGCAACGCCCCTGCTGCGCGAGGCTCGGGAGCCCGACCATGTCCGGCACCCCTCAATGAAAGAGGGTCAAAAATCCCCTAGGGGCTCAATGTTCTGACATACCCCTCGGTAAAACGCTATGACTCTAGTTCAGGTCCGTACCCGACTGGATGAGCACCCCTCAACTGAAGACAAATAAAGCCCTCGAAGGAGTTTGCCGACTCCTCTGAGGCCTCGGGGGCTACCCCCGCGGGTGACGCTCATGCGCCCCCCGCAGAAAAATCCGAGTCGCACCTCGCTCCAGACTCCTGACCCCCTGCCTGAGTGTCACCACTCATGCAGAGGCTAGGGGGCTACTGTCGAGGATCTAGGAAAGGGGTATCCCAAAGCCTCGATTAATCGGACTAATCCCTGAGGTTAGCAACGCAAACCCTCCAACGACGTCCCTCACTATCGCTCGAAAGCCCATAGGCTAAGGCATATTGGGCCGTCCCATGAATAGGCGTTAATAGCCCGAAGCCACAGCCTGCTCGACGGGCTACCACGTGGACCGAGACTGTACGCTCGAGGGTACAATCAGGAGACCCCTCAATGACGGAACTTCGCTCGAGCGAACAAGCCCGCCCTCGAGGATGGAACTTCACCCGTGCGAATGGGCAGCCCTCGAGCACAGTATACCCCTCGACTACCTACCCCCTGTACAGATCCAGGCGCATTCAATGCATTTTACCTGCTCCCTCCTAACCGTATGGTCATAGTTACAGCAACAGTTGTGAGTATGGCAGTCGAATCCTGCTTTTACCGCCCATACCCCAGAATCCCGCGGATCGTACCTCATTGTTATGCCTACCAAGCAATGTGTCCCATCCGGCACCTCCTAGAGGCTCGAAAGTCAACACATTCCCCGCATCTCCCAGGATTTGGCCTTATCCGAAGGGCCTTGACCCCCTCGACTCAACCCCCTTGACTCGACCTGAGGCCTTGACCGTCGCCCCTCGGCTCTGTCACGCCTACCCTCTGGTCAACACTTCAACAACTCCTGACGCGATGGTTGCAGGACTTCCCATACCGACGTACACCTCTACAGCGACACCGACATGATCGGCATCGGTGTCATACGTCACTGACCATGTTAGCACTAAAAAAATGTACTCCTGTGCCTCTCCTTCGCCTATAAAAGGAGGCGCTAGGGCTTGGGATAGGGAGGCCAAGATCCGAGAGCTTCATACACTAAGGCTTTAGATCATAGAACTACACCATGAGATAGTGTGAAGCAGAGAGCTAAGTGCCCGAGACGCTCAAGCTCTAGCTCACGCTTCTCACGCCCGCTTGTATTCACCCCTGTACTAGCGCTTCGGTGCAAGATAACACGAACTATCTCCCCCCCGCTGGACGTAGGGCCTTCTTTGCCCAAACCAGGATAAATTGCCATGTCCTTCTTGCATCACCCACCGGATTAAGGGAGCACGCAATTACAAATTTACTCGTTGGTGCTGACCCCTGGGGTCAAAATACCGACATCTCATAATCAAAATATGCAACAATTGCTAGAATGATCCGAATAGATTTAAGCATCGCTACCAGCGAGAATGTCTCATCATAGTCAACTACTTGAACTTGCCGAAAGCCTTTTGTGACAAGTCAAGCTTTATAGATGTGAACATTTCCGTCCATATCTTTCTTCTTCTTAAAGATCCATTTGCTCTCTATGGGTCTAACCCCATCAGGCGTGTCGATACCCTGGAAACGGGTATCCCAGACCCCTTGCTTAACAAACTAAAACCCCGCAAAATCAGCATCTTGACCCCTCCGATAACCTCCCACGTCAACGTACGAAGGCCCATAGGCTGAGACGTATCGGACTGGCCCGCGAACGAACAACGACGGCCCAAAACCAAAGCCTGCTCAAGAGGCTAACGAACGGACTAGTACTGTATAACCGAGAGGTTACCGAACGGACCAGTACTGTCCACCCGAGAGGATACCGAACGGACGAGTACTGTATACACGAGGGTACGATTCGAGCGACCCCTCGAGGACGGAACTTCATCCTCCGAACGAGCCTGCCCTCGAGGACGTAACTTCGCCCAGCGAACGAGCCTCCCCTCGAGGACGGAACTTCGCCCGGGCGAATGGGCGGCCCTCGAGGACAGTGCACCCCTCGGCCACCAACTCCCCCGTACGGATCCGAGCGCATTTAATGCGATCTATCTACCCCCGCCTAACCGCATGGCCATAGTTACGGTAACAGTTACAGGCGTGGCGGTCAGATCTACTTTTACCGCCCATGCCTCGGAATCCCGCAAGTCATATTACGCTGTTGCGCCATATCGAGTGCTGTGCCACGACCCGCACCGCCTCGAGACGTATAAACTAACATGTTTTCCGTATTTTCCGGGATCCGATCTTATCCAGCGAAGCTCGACCTCCTTGGCACGACCCCCTCGGCTCCGGCCAGGACCCTCGACCGTCACCCCTCGACTTCACCGAGCGAACCCTCGAGCTGAACTTCAACAACTCCCGATGCGACGGCTGCAGAGCCTCCCACACCGACGTACATCACTACAGCGGCACCGACATGATCGGCCTCAACGTCGTACGTCATCAGCGTCATGCGAACTCGAAATACATGTACACCTGTGCCCCTCCTTCGTCTATAAAAGGAGGCACCAGGGCGTTAGAGAAAGGGACCGGACTCAAATCGAGAGGATCTAGAGCATAGAAACATTAAGGCCCTAGATCACAGAGTGACACCGTGAGCCTGTGCAAGGTCGAGAGCAAGGCATTCGAATGCCCCAACTCCACCTTTCACTCCTCACACCAGCTTGTATTTTCCCCTGTACTAGCACTTTGGTGCAAGATAACACGAATCATCCTCCCCCCGCTGGACGTAGGGCCTTCTTTGCCCGAACCAGGATAAATTAATGTGTCCTTCTTGCATCACCCACCGGATTAGGGAGCACGCGAATACAATATTACTCATTGGTGTTAACCCCTCGAGGGTCAGAACACCGACAAGGCGGGTCAACCAAGTTCCAAACTTGATTGTCTCCCATGGAATCTATCTCAGATCTCATGGCACTTTACCATTTCTTGGAATCTGGATCCATCATAGCTTTCGCATAATCCGCAGGTTCGTCGTCGTCTAACAATAACAAATCCCCATGCAATGCATGAAGTCTCGCTGATCTTCGTGGTTGTGGTGGTGTGTCCACTGCCACGGGTGTCTCAACTTGCTCTGCTACAATAGCATCACTCGCAGAGTCAGTCCCTACCGGCTCATCTTGAACTTCTTCAAGATACACCTTTTGTCCATTCTTTTCTCTTTTAAGAAACTCTTTCTCTAAGAAAACACCATTTCGAGTAACAAACACTTTGTCCTCTGACCGGTTATAGACATAATACCCTAAAGTTTCCTTCGGATATCCCACAAAAAAGCACTTGTCCGATTTGGGTGTTAGTTTATCTGATATAAGTCTTTTGACATAAACTTCACAACCCCAAATTTTTAGAAAAGACAAACTGGGACTCTTACCAGTCCACATCTCATATGGTGTCTTAACTACGGACTTAGATGGTACCCTATTCAATGTGAAAGCGGTTGTTTGTAGAGCGTATCCCCAAAATGATAAAGGTAGGTCTGACTGGCTCATCATAGACCGAACCATGTCCAACAAGGTCCGATTACATCGCTCAGACACGTCGTTTCTCTGAGGCATTCCGGGTGGCGTAAGCTGTGGAACAATTCCACAACTCTTAAGATGATTGCTAAACTCGTGACTTAGACATTCGTCTCCATGATTAGATTGCAAGGCCTTGATCTTCTTGCCACGTTGATTCTCTACTTCATTCTGAAATTCTTTGAACTTTTCAAATGTTTCAGACTTATGCTTCATTAGGTAGACATATCCATATCTACTAAAGTCATCATTAAAAGTTATGAAGTATTGAAATCCTCCTCTATCTATCATGCTCATTGGTCCACATACATCAGCATGTACAAGTTCCAACAAGTCAGACGCCCTCTCAGGAAATCCTTTGAATGGCGCCTTGGTCATCTTGCCTAGCAGGCAAGCCTCACATGTCTCATATGATTCAAAATCAAACGAAGTCAGAAGACCATCATCATGGAGCCTCTTCATGCGATTCTCACTTATATGACCCAAATGACAATGTCACATATAGGTAGGACTTAACTCATTAAGCCGAGGCCGTTTAGCACTAATATTACAGACAGGTGCATCATCAAGATTTAAAATAAATAACCCATTCACAATGGATGCAAAAGCCACAAACATGTCATTCTTGGAGATCACACAACCATTGTCTTTACTCGCAAAAGAATAACCATCCTTCATCAAACATGAAGGTAATACAATATTTTGACTTAAGCTAGGAACAAAATAACAATTATTCAATTCCATGATAAATCCTGATGGCAGGTGAAGTTGCATCGTCCCGACGTTTAACGTAGCAACTCTTGCATTATTGCCCACGCGGAAGTCAACATCTCCCTTTTCCACGCTTCTACTTCTTATCATTGCCTGCATCGTATTGCAAATATGAGCAACCAATCCCGTATCAAATACCTAGGAATTGATATAGGAGTTAGCGAGGAAAAATGTCTGTAATATGAACAACAAGGGTACAAGTAGCAGTAATACCTTTACCTCTGCCATCCTTCTCTAAGGACGCCAAGTACTCCTTGCAATTCCTTTTCCAATGACCTTTCCCCTTACAATAAAAGCAATTAGAATTTGCAGATGGTCCAGCCTTAGCAGCAGATGGGTTCGGCTTAGAGATCTCATCTTTAGCCTTGCCCTTCTTCTTCCAAGAATTGCTCTTCCTCTTGAATCGAGGTCTGTTCTGGACCGCCAACACTTGGCTACTGCCGGCACCTTTCTTGATGTCGGCTTCTGCTGTTTTTAGCATACCACACAGTTCACTCAAGCCTCTCTCTGCCCCATGCATATGGTAGTTCGAGATAAAGTTTCCATAGCTGGGCGGAAGAGATGAGAGGATAAAATCAGTAGCCAACTCTTGGCCGATTGGGAAGCCTAGCTTCTCCAACCTTTGAGTGTAACCAACCATCTTGATTACGTGTGGTCCTACTGCTGCGCCCTCTGCAAGCTTGGTTTCCACAAGCACCTTAGAGACATTGAACCTTTCAGTACTGGCCTACGTGTGGAACATCTCCTCAAGCGCCATGATCATATCGTTCGTTGAGTAATTGTTATCGAACTGCATCTGCAGATCAGATTCCATGGAAGCAAGCATAAGGCAACTCACTTCAAGATCAGCATCGCATGCTTTCCTGTAAGCGGTTCTTTCAGCAGCAGGTGCATTTTCTTTAGGCTCATCTAGTAATGGGGTGTCTAGAATATCTTCCTTTTTCTTAGCCCTAAGAACAATTCTCAGGTTACAGACCCAATCTGCGTAATTTGTTCCATTCAACTTATCTTTCTCAAGAATTGCATGCAAAGAAAATGGTTGATTATGAGCGGCCATCTACAACAAAAGTAATGCAAAATACTAAGACAATGTATCCATGAAGGAGTAAATTATATCAAATAGAATATACTTCCACTAAAATCAATATTCCTCAATTGATACTTAGTGATTCAAGACCCACAACTAACATCCTGACCAGTGAGCTTTAGCATCACCGCTGGTCGGTATGGTAGATCGGTACGCAACACCTTACTAATTATATCTCATATGACTCTTGTTGTTGGGTTAGCATCCCTATGCCAAACACTCAACCTTACTATGCTTCAAGATCCCTAACTGTTAGGATGACCTTGTTCAAGTAACCAAACCTTCTTGCAGTAAGTATCCGATACGAACCTGTCTAGTCGAGGAAAACCAGTGGCACCCTAATTTTATAGACCCACCACCGATTGTACAAGACTTATGACAGTGCAAGGTTTGGGGAAGCATTCAACTTAAACATTGCTGAGGGATCATTCTACTTCACTATCGCACTCATGTAAACAAAAACATAATAGCATGTGAAAGTAGAACATAGTAATGAGAATCACATTCACACATAGTGACATCAAGCGATTGAGGTGCTTAACCAAAGCGATTCCTGTTGATGGATAGGTCTAATGAGGGCCAATTTAAGTTTGATTCTGAAAAGTAGCATGCATATAAGCTGTTGCCTTAACAGAGTCTGTCTATTAGCCAATTTCTTCAGCCTTAGCTCAGTCTATTAGCTCTTGTTGCCCTTAGCTGCACTGGTGGGTGAAATTATAGTTTTGTTATGATAAATCACCCATGGGATTGAAATCATTCATTCGGGTCATCTCTTTTTTGAAACACTTGACCAAGCCTATTTCTAGCTAATTCATTGGCTTCTTGACTTACCTTCCTTCTTGCAATAATGAATAGGTTTTGTCTCGGCTCCTAGTTGATAAATTCTACTCAATCTTAGTCTTTGTTTTGACTCTCAAATTATCATATAGAAAGATGTTCTGATTAAGTTCTCTCTGAAAAGGAAGACTGGGCCCTTAGGGGACACAGTAGTACCACTTCCATTGTGTGAAAGGTCGTGTCCAGGTAGCCTCTCTTCTGTAGTAAGATTAACGGTCTCATTGCATCAAACAGTCAATTCTTCCATTTCTTAAATTGTCAAATCAAGATTGTGTGGGTGTTCAGTCTACCGCTCATGTTCATGTTCTCAAAATAAGCCTTTTGTTGGAAACACCAATGCCCCCAAAACCAAAAAGTCTCCCTTTCTTTCGGGAGCAGAGCTTCAAAAGATGGACTGTAACGAATGCATAATATCAATTTGTCAAAAGGGGCTTCCAATTTCTTGGAAATTTGATGCTATCCCCATTTCTTACCCGCAAGGATTAGTGCAGGCGTTCACGGAGCTACTCAACAGTCTACCTGGCATGCAAGTTCAGAGTGGTGAATCACTAAACTCTCGGTAACCCTCAAAGGTATTCGAGGAAAACATTGACCATTGCTCGGCACATAATACAACGGAGTGCCCACTAAATTTATCTATCTCGTAGAACTTTCCTTTCTAGTCTTGCTCAGACTTCTCCTCCTTTAGACTGTCTAGCCAGACGTTAGCACAAACAAGAGGCAATAGTCCCCAAAACTCACTAAAGGCTTACCCAGTCTGACTTCCATGGCTTTGAACGAGTGAGCCCTATTTACTGAACCCAGTACTATATTGTTCTAGGTATAAAGTGAGAACTGAACAAACTCCCCTTCTTCATAGCTAAACAATAGTAAGCTGATTCATGCAAGATAAAAGGCAAAGCAGTTACTTCTACAGCGGCAAGAGCTCAGATATAATATATATTTATGCCCCTTCACTTGGCTTTCACGCCCACGTTGCCTTTCGTTCGTATTGAGCCTTAATCGCAGGTTTCGAATCTGACTGTCTGTGCGTACATCTCGGTTTAGCTTTTACCTGGCCTATTTACAAGGCCTACCTTCCACTCTCCTTTAGAAACTGCCTCGTTCATCGAGTAGCACCCAATCATTGATCTATCTATAAAGAACTAGAATTCCTTCCTAGACTGATAAACTGAAAGTGAGAGAGAGATCTAAATCAACTCTCTTTTTAGAACATGGAATAAATCAAAAAGAAATAGGAATTGATTAGAGAAAAGAGGGCAAATATCGCTTCAATAAGCATCTCAGTGTAGTGAATAGTATACCTGACTGCCTAAGAAAAAAAGCACATGGAAAATGAGAGAGCAAAGAAAGAATAAAATCCGTATTGTACATCCATTGCTTCTTTCCTTTCTTCATAATTCAACGTTTTAGGAGAAGTGCTTAGACAAAGCGGAACACAATATTTCTCGCATTAGAAGTATAAGTAGTTCTTTCTTTTTAAAGAAGCGGGAAAGAAGTGTTTGTAGCCAAGAATTGAATTTAGGTCTGTTCGGGTCTTTTATTTCGAAAAGACAAAGAATTGCCTTTTGTGTTTGGAATCTATACTATGTGAAAGCCGCCTATCAAAAGATTCAGTAGAAAGAAAAAACAAACCTCTATCCAAGCAAATAATGGACAAAGAAATGGTATTAACCACAATAAAAGCCGACTAGGAGACAAGTAATGTGGAAATTCCAATCTAAAAGTCCACTGACTAAGGCGAAAGAAAGCGACTCGAAGCAATCCGAACCCGATACCTATCTTTGAAAGTGATCTGAACCTTATTGAATCCGACTGAAACACAACCCGACTCGCCAGGTCTAGATCTAGTGATTTTAGCTATTGTCATGCATATGGGCTTATGTAGTAGTAATAAAAATGAGTAAATGACATTTTCAATTTACTTTCTAGAATCTCAGGTCTTCTTCTTTCAAAAATAAATGAAGTAGCATAGTGAGTACTTTCTTTTTTCAGTGTAGTGATACACCAGCCTGAGAGGAGAATAAGAAGTCCCATCAGACCGTACGTTTATGTATGTCACAAGACTAAAAAAGAGAAATCCAAAACCTAAGGGTATCCCAAGCACAAGTAGGTTAGCCCTTTCTGTCTTTTTCATATAAGGGGAAGGAGTGAAAGTAAGCATTGGCACGGCAATAGCCTGAGTTTGAAAGGAAGTCAGACTAGCAGAAGTAGTAAGTAGAAATGTTCTACTAGGCGTAGGAAGCAAAAAGGCTATTAGGTATAATTCCATCCTCTCCAGGCTTGCCCTATCCCAGACACAGCCCTATCGTCTATGAAGAGAATGGATTCTACTTTCTAGAATCAGAAAGGCATAAAGAAAGCATGGTTGGATTTGTCTCATATTACGTACTCTTTATTGGTTTATTGAGATGAAATGGAAAGCAGACAATATCTTCTTCGCTAGGCTAGTGCTGATCCAACAACTAGCTATTCAAAGTTGTGTAATTGGAAAATAAAAAGAAACTTGTCAAATTTTTGGAGGACATCGAGCGTGTTTTTCTCAACGCACTAGTTCTCGTGACTGGCTGATCATATTATTTCTTCTCTGCCTGGACAAGCTTCCTGCTCTGTTCCTACTACAGCATCGTCTCCTTAGCCGATCCTAGTATTTCCAGGAACTGAAGTAACAGAGTTTACAATGAAGGTAATTAGCCAATGGAGGTGAGAGATCGGCTGATGATAATAGCTGATGGATTGCCCATTTTGAATACAATAAGTTGGTTCATTTCTGCTCTGTGCTTCAGCTAGATACCTGCCATATCAACGTGTCTATATGCACATCTGTACCATCCGGATTGAAATCTCACATGCAAATACATAATTGGTAGGCACAAATCAAGTCTCCATGAACTCCAGCATGCTTCAAAGTATAACACCTCCCTAGGGTCAGCTGAAGTTCAGTTGTTTCAATAGGAGTTGACATCTCTGACCAAACCAGCATCTTTGTTTCTTCGCCCAATCAGCCGGATGTATTCTTTTGTCTTCCTCGATTCCAGCTTCACTGATGTAGGTAGGGCTAGGCGACAAAGGGTTCCCTCTTGCCTATTAGTAAGCGGGCCTTCGATTCCACCAGGGTCTTACGGTCTCATAGAGGGGCAAGAACTACCTAACTAAAGAAGAATAGCGCTCTTTAAAAATAAGAGTAGGCGTGGAGAGCTTTTAGCGGGGAAACTTGCAAGTCAAGTTTGGGGGGAGGCGGGCGTCGACCCAACCTTATGAGTATTTGGACTATAACAGTTCCGATGAACAGTCACTCACTTTTGATAGTTATACGATTCTAGAAGATGATCCAGAATTGGGTCAATCATGTTTATTAGAAGTTGACAATAGAGTGGTTGTACCAGCCAAAACTCATCTACGTATGATTGTAACACCCGTTGATGTACCTCATAGTTGGGTTGTACCTTCCTCAGGTGTCAAATGTGATGTTGTACCTAGTCGTTCAAATCTTACCTCCATCTCGGTACAACGAGAAGGAGTTTACTATGGTCAGTGCAGTGAGATTTGTGGAACTAATCATTCCTTTACGCCTATCATCGTAGAAGTAGTGACTTTGAAAGATTATGTGGATTGGGTATCCAATCAATTAATCCTCCAAACCAACTAAACCGGGGAAGCTGAAGCGCAAATGCAATTCTCGGGTGAGGGAAGGGGGAAGCTCCAGGAAGGCTTTGCTCGCTCACTCAAAAAGCTCTAACGCTCGTTTACGAGTGGAGTGCATAAGCCCTTATTGAAGTAGGGCGAGGCCTTACTACACGAGCTCGTAAGTCAAGCACGGAACGAGCCTTGTCTACGAAGCTTCACTTCATCATCTTGCTTGCTTCTGGCGAAGCTTAACGCACTATAACATAGGCATGAATGATGGTAGGAACACTCCTTTTAAGGCCGACCACTACATAGGAGCGATAGGAAGCCAAGTCATCAAAAGGAAAGGCGAGCAGCCCTTATTGCAATAGTAAACGGCCTACTTATAGCCCTATTTATACCCTTTCTCGAGGACGGGCCTTACAAGCTCAATAAATTGCAATTCTTCACCTTTTCCTCAAACAGTGGGAATGAATTTTCTTACTTGATTGACATTGACAGATATGTTTACCACACCGAACAAGCAATATGTCATATGCTTGATGTACCGGCCAAGCCAGCTCTTTTTTTCTCCGTTCCCTTATCCTTAGTGCTAAAGTAAAAAGAAAATGCAAGAGAGTTTGTATTTGCAAATGAAAATGAATATGGATCTAAAAAAATTATATAATCAATAAATAATAATTTTAATAATATAAAAAATATCCTTTGCCCCTTATGGTATTTGTTTATAATCTTGTTAACCCTACTCGCTTACTCCTATTTTCCTGCTTTCTTTTTTGACAGAATTCATTCTATTCTAACTTTCTTGAAAGAATGGGGTTCTCTTTAGGGGGGCTCACCCTCCTTCCTACTTAAAATATCTACTAATAAGGCACGCAGCGATGGATTTAGTTAGTTCATCCCCGATTGCAATTGCATAAACAGAAGCATGCCTTTTTCCCAATCTGCTTGGATTACTCTTTAGTTCAAAATATGCTTTTCTTATTTTTGACTCTTTACTTTGACTACTCTTTATTTAGTAGTGAAAGTTTCCTCGGTAAGCAGTGAGACTTTCTAATGGTAAGCAGTAAGAGTTGCCCACTAACTATAATTTACTTATGAACTCAACTTTGCTTATGAATACGAGGAGTATTTTACTAATTTTTCTTTGCCCAGGTGGTGACTGTCTAAGATAAAAGGCGCGGAGTGTTGTTAAAATGAAGTAAGAGAGTACCAAATATATAAAACTTCATCCACCCCGGGTTAGGAATTATACTTTCTTGAAGTGAAGAAGGAAGTGTCTACCTCTGGCCTTGGTAAGGCTCATTACTGTCTCCCAAAAGAAAAGCATAGAATCTTCGGCTCGAAATCACTCTTTTTTAGGAACTTAGCAGGTCGCTTCTTTTCTCTATACTTTATTTTCCTTACTATTCTCCTAAGTCATGAAATCTGATCCCATGATATAAGTCTTGCTCACGACTCCCACAAGGTCTTGCTCGTGACCGAATGACTAAGGTAAGAAGCCGCTTTGCTCCAGGTAAGGGCCAACCAAGGACACTTAGACATAAGATAAGATATATTATATACTGACTGAGACTTTCTTTCTCATAGCCTATAAGTTTTACTCGTAAAGAAATAAGGATTCCCACTTCTAAGTCCACAGGCCGATATCGATGTAAATCTTCTTTGCCTAAGCCCTTCTTCTTTAAGAATTGTTGGACTTTACTTTTCTTACTGGAATTTCTCACACATAAGCTATAAAGAAAAATGTCTCAACTACACATAGGTCTTACAGCAAAAAGGAGTAAGGTGCGTACCTGGGTCTTACAGCACTAGTATGGCGACTACTAATTCTTTAGATAATCAAAGGTTTATACTTGTTGACACCGTTTTTCGGCACGTGTCAATAAGGATCGGGAGACTAAACTAAATCGGCAAGAGAGTGGTTGTTCTTTAACATTGCTCCTGAGTTGCCGATGGGTGGTTGCTGATGAAGGACATGTTGATCTCGTATATTGCCGATGAAGCCAAAGAGCTATTGCCGATAAGATAGGCAAGAAGGCTAGAAGGTTGTTGCCGATGCCAGGGATGTACCGATAAGGAGATGACTTCATCGTGACGGGAGCGGACAGCGGATCAGCTACACGAATCTTATGATTTTTAGTATTGTAGTTTAAGTCCAACTCCTATACAAGTTTTATTTCTTTTTCAAGAAATAGAGTTCGTATAAGGAATTAGTTTATTTCTTCTATATTTGAGCTTTACGTATTAAATTAGGACTCTTTTTGATTAGCAGAGTATAAATACATGCTAAAGGGCATTGTAATGGATATCCAAGCATCAATAAACCAATCTACTTTTTATTTACCTTTACTAGCACTTTACTTTTCGGCGACTTCGCCAAGTACCTTTTCTTTTTCAACGAGTTCTTTCAAGAATCGACGGGCTGCATCAACTTGATCTCCGGTGACCTTGCAGGTTCCGCATCTACCGAGCATGATTCAGGCTTTGACGTCCGGGCGTATCATTGTCGTCTCGTCTGATCTGTTCAACAGTTATCGAATATCTTCTGAGCTTTGACGTCCGGGCATATCGCTGTCGTCTCGTTCGGATTTTATTCAAATTTATCATCCTTGTCGATTAACAGGTCAAATCGACTGGCACGCTTCGGATATCGATTGTGGGTATTAGCCCGGTGTGTTTGCAGATATAATTTTGCATCAACATATCTTTTGGCACGCCTAGTGGGACCAAGTCAATAGATCTATCATGAAAAATCCTACTGATATCAATCCAGAGAACATCATCGAGATATCAGAGTCAGATCTCAAGGAGGATCGGAAGCTAGCCATGGAAAAAGCTATGGAGGATTACAGGCAGCTCTGCTTGAAGTCTTTCAGCATGAATAGGGGCAGAGAAGTCATCCAGAAGCAAGATCTATCGTTGCCTCGGCAGGTAACCTTTGACTCCAACCCTGGTAAATTACAGGAGATGGTTAATTCTGCATTAAATCAAGCTTTGATCAACCACTCCACCGTGCTGTCTAATACTGTTTACAATGCTATTGTGCAAACATTAAGAGAAGGACAAGCACCAGGGTATGTCGGGCCGGTATATCATCAGCCGGGATCGGCATCTATCAGTACTCCATCGGCAACTCCAGCCGTTGAGAGTATGGAAGCGCCTACTCCTCCAGTTATATCAGGACCATCCATCATTGAAGCCACGCCGATAGGATCAGATCTAACATCTCAGGAGAGGCCTAGTATTCAGTTGAGAACAGATCTATCGGCATCGGCAATACCAGGTCCTTCAGGTCAACACAGTCAAACTGCTGCTAATTGGTGGGGATACGGTATGCCTCCAGGTCCATCTACTACCAATTCTGGACTGCCTCAAGTGCATGATGTAGCAGGGAAGGGTCCAATGACATCGGCTACTCCAATTCGGCCGATGGCTCAAGTGCCGCATTATTCTACTGCACCTCCTGCTATACAGCCATTGTCAATGGGATTCTACGCGCCTCCGCAACAGATATCTTATGCGAATCCATTGACTAATCCTCCACCAGTTCAACAGAGGGCTTTCACTGCAGAACAACCCATAGTACCATTCACATCTCAATCTGGGTTATCTGCAATTCAGGGCAATTATGCTGGCTATCATCCACCTATACAAGAGCATCAATTGTCCGCAAACTATCAGCTATCGGCAAGTCAGGTGCCGATGAGTTATAATTGGTCAGGGCAAACACCAGTTCAGCAATCTGCTATTCAGCCAAGTTACCAGGTAATGGGGACTCAGCGGTATAGTCCACAGACAACTTTCCAGGAACAAGCATCGGCAAAACAGCCGATGAACATTACTCCACAGATTGGTACTGTGAATATGCTGATTCCTCCAAGCCAAATGCCACAGGGGTATGTAGAAGCATATCAGCCAATGCCTCCAGTGGAGATTCAGCCAGTGCATCGACAAGATCAGGATGCACTCTTAATCGATAAGATTGCAGAAGTGATGAAAGAGAAATTTGGGATTCAGCCCAAAATTAATACTTACTCTTATCGGACTCCATATCCTTCAGCTTATGACTCAATTCCTTTCCCGAATCGATACAAGGTGCCAGATTTCACCAAGTTTTCTGGACAAGATGATACATCAACGATGGAGCACATCAACCGATTCATCATCTAGTGCGGGAAAGCAGCGAACAGGGATGAGCTGAGGATCTGTTTATTCTCGTCCTCTTTGTCTGGATCGGCATTCGCGTGGTTCATCTCGTTACCACCAAACTCCATTCTTATTTGGGCCAATCTAGAAAGAAAATTCCATAAATACTTCTTTGCTTCTGTCCATGAGAAGAAGCTTACTGATTTGATGAAATTGAGACAGCGAAGTGACGAATCGGTGGAGAGTTTTGTGCGAAGGGTACGAGACATGAAGAACAGGTGCTACAGTCTAGTGCTTGATGATCGCCAATTAGCTGGTTTGGCTTTCCAGGGTTTGTTGCCGCATCTCAGGGACAAATACGATGCTCAGGAGTTTGAAAGCTTAAGTCATATTGTGCAGAGGATCTCTGATCAAAGTGCTCAAGCTCCAGAACATAGGAAGAGCTAGAACAAGAAGGTGTCCTTTGTAGAAGAGGCAGAGGAATCAGATTTGGACGAAGAACCAACTATCGGCCTAGCTGAGTGGGTAAAGGGTAAGAAGCCTATGTCTTGTCCCTTTGGTCAGAAAGAGCCAGAGAAATTCACGTTTCACGTCACAAAAGCCGATAAAATATTTGATCTTCTACTTCAAGAGGGCCAAATCAAGCTGTCACCCAATCATGTGATTCCATCGGCAGATGAGCTGAAGAAGATGAGGTACTGCAAGTTTCATAATAACCTCGCACAGTACCAATGACTGCAAGGTTTTCAGACAGTAGTTGCAATTGGCAATTGAATCTGGGAGGATCAAGTTTGACAACTCTAAAGCTCAAAGGCCGATGAAGATTGATCAACATCCTTTCCCAGCAAACATAGTGGAGGCAGTAAACAAGACCAAAGTGTTGACATCGGCAAACGCTAAGAGGAGAGCATCGGTGGATCCTAGAAATCAAGCAACTGCCGATGACTTGAAAGGGAAGAAGAGAGTTGAAGAAAGCAGTAGTTCCAGAAGACCTCGTAGGCCAACTCTGTATAGAATTTCAGGTGATCGCTATCGACATCGGCAAGAGGAGTTGCGTCGAGAAGCATGGCATCGGCACGAAGATCATTGGAGATACCCGTTGTTCATCTACTGTTGGGAAGAAGGCATTAAATTGCCTACTGTTGATAGCTGCCCTGAGTGCAATGGTTATGATCGAGCCGATCAGACAGAAAGAAGATCACGCTATGGTAATTGGGGCAGATACATCGGTAAGCCAATCAGAGAGAGGACATCAGTACATGATTGGCTGGGGGGCAGGACCAGTGTACATGAAAGGCTGGGCAGGCATGATGACTATTTGTCGATGAACCAAGAGGAGCTCGAGGAGATGGCCAATGCAAGAGTTCCTGATGAAGCAATTCTTTGTAGAGATCCTAATATAAATTGCCCATATTCAAGTGCAAAAATTTATCAGCCCGTCTGGAAGACAAAGCTTCCTCAGTGGTGCCCTGTAGGTCTAACGAAGACTCAGAAGAGGAAATTGCAGCGCGAGCATAAAGAGGAAAACTCTCGTGGGGAAAAAACTTAAGTATGGCAGCCAAAGCGCAAAAATAAAGGCCCATCGGCAGACATCAACATGGTTTTCATATTGCTGATGAAATTCTTAGCACTTGCCAATGAAAAAGAAGAAAACAGATAAAGTGCTTGTTCAAAAAGAGTGTATCGGGACTACGTTAATGTGAAGTTTTACAAATTGCCGATGCATTACATTGCCGATGAGGAAGAAGGTTCACAAGTTCAACAATGAACGGATGGTTGATATCGCACGCAGGCGAATTTGGCCAGCTTCCTCCAGTGTCTTTGCGTCTTCATCGGCATTGCCTTCAACTGGCTTGATCTTGTTCTTAAGCGCCAGCGTCTTGAGGACTTGGTTGTCCCTTTCTTGCTGAAGAGTCTTGATAGCTTCGGGCATTTGGGCCTTCTCCTGATTTGCTGCATCCAAGGCTCCTTCAATCTGTCTCAGCTCTGCTAGCAGGGCTTCTCTTCTTGCCGATAGTTGAGCAATCTTGTCTTCCAGATCTGCACGGGAGGCTTCTAGTTTACCGATGTCTTTGTGCTTCTCATCGGCAAATTGCTTGTGCTTCATCATGTCCTCCTGGAGTTTTGCCTGAGTGGCTCTATTGGTAATCCGCTGGGCAGCCCTCTGATACTGCAACTGTCGACTCTCCAGATGTGCAGCTTGGAAGAGTGCTTCCTCGACATCGGCAGGAATATGACCTCGAATTCCTTTAAAAGTTGCTCTTGTAGAATTAGAATCCTGGATCAGCAAAGAGGTCTCCTGTTGCAGCAAGGATAGTAGCGTCTCTAGCTTTGAATTAGTTTCAGACGATAGAACTCCAAGGGCTAGAGCAGAGCTTTCTTTAGAATCTTCATCGTCAGGAATAATCCCACTGATAGAAAAGGAGAACAGACTGTCGGGGGAATCTTGCTCCTAAAAAGAAAAAGTGACGTCAGCAGAAGAACCTATGTGTTAAAAGGTTAGCTAAGGGAGTCAACTTACTTGTTTCAAGGCAATCTCTCGCTTTTGGCTTGAAGAAGCAACCTCAGGTACAGTTGCCAATGGCGTTTCCTGTGTTGATACCTCGATTGGTTGCTGCTGTGATACTGGTGCCGATGAAGATCCTTGTATGGGTACAATTGCCGATGGAAGAGCAGTTGCCGATGGAGAAGTCTGCGCAGGTACGTCAGGCAATATCGGGCGAGGCGGGGATGCCGATGGTGAAATTGGAGATGGTGTAAGTCTTGCCCGCTTTGATTGTGTTTCTTCGCCCAATGAAGCCTTACACTTGTGCTGTAAAATATCGGCATCGGATGACTAGGGGGCATCAGCAATGGATGGCTGAGGAATCGGTACACTTGGGATGGTTGCCGATGCAATTACTTGGTGCTGCAAGAGACAGATGAGTAAAAGTGCCGATCCAATAATCAAGGTTTAAATAAAGAATACCTCTGGAGAATCATCAAGGACGACGAGGTGTGGCGACGAAGGTGCTACAGGTGGAGACGAAGGGCGAGTTACCGATGAAGATTCCAGTGGTGTAGAACCCGTGCCCTGAAATGTGAAATCGGTAAATCACAGCAATCGGCATCTACAAAAGAAAGTGAGGTAATTACCTGAAATGTCTGTGCCGAGGATGCGATCGATTTGATGCTCTTCTTGGAACGACCATGGCCCATCAAAGTGCCTAGTGAAGGAGCTTTATAGCCGATGATGGATACTGGGGAGATAGGCTGCAGCCGTATGACCTTGCCGCTCTTACTTAGTGTTGGAACTAGGTCATCGACCTGTTAAAAAGGGGTTAGTTGCCGATGAATTAAAGAGGAGTTGAAAGAAGTGCAGAGGGTCAGACTTACCGCATCGGCAGGGATGGCGTGATTGGGATCAATGAGATTCCAGTAAAGATGAGGAGATGCAAAGAATAGTTGCTCTTTCCATTCTTGCCACCATAATTTGAAGGACTCGGTGACGAAGGAAGCCGGTACCCAATCGGTTAGATCGACATTAGAGGTATCGGCATCAGGAAGGAGAGTAACAATCTTGTGCCAATCCACGCGGTTCACAATAATCTCTCTTAGTTTAATCACATCGGCAAAATAGAGGTTAATGGGCAGTTGTCCAAAGGCTAGTTGTCTTGCTGCTGCTGATGGATAGTAGAACTCGTATGTAGGGTTGATATTCTTCCCGCTTCCAAATATGTTGACCGGGATGGCGCGAGGGGTGATTATTGCACTAAGAATGTCGGCATCTTTGTTCAAAGCCTCATCGGTAAGTTTAAAGGAAAGAGGGAATCTTGCTTCTTCATCAACATACGGGACCCAAGCCCAAAGCTCAGAAGGGATGCCAATGTAGAATCTATGGAAGAGATTGCCGATCTGAACTCTGTTTGCCTCCGCCCCTGGTAATACTGCCAGTGCTTCTCCAAAGTTGATAGGGGGGCGCGTTGCCGATTCTTCTTCCCCGAGTTGATAATCTTCAGGAAGACTTCGAGGGAATCGCTAGGCAAACAGATCAATGTGTAAATACTTGTGCATATGGGTGTTCAGCCACATATTGATAAACCACCAAGGGCCTCCCAGGTTGCCAACGGATTTGCCTTGTAGCAGCCTTTGTGACACTTGGTGAAGGAGATGGTAAACTGAGCCAAGGAGGTATCGGCCCAGTGGGAGTCTGACGCCGCTAGCCAACATCTCTGCTGCAGGAAGGTGCATATTGGTCGGTCCAACTGTTCTTTCACAGAAGATAAATTTCTCAAGCCACATGTTTAAAAAAGCTGAGTGCTCCCTGTGACTGACTGAACCGGATTTCTTATATTCATTGATATAACCAGTCCAGCTGCCGATGTTCCTAGTAGTCAGCCGATGCTCAGGTTTTCTCTGAAACAGTGCATTGTCATCGGCAGATGAGATGTCCAAGCCAGTGAGCATATACACATCGGCAAGGGTTGGAGAAGCTGGTCCATGTTTGAAGATGAAGGCATTCAAACTATCAGACCAGAAATAGGAGGCAGCGATTAACAGTGACTCATTCCTCTCCATATCGGCAATGGATAGTCTGATGCACTGTTCTAATTTGCGTTCTGCCCAATACAGCTCCTGTTGATGCAAAAAGAGGTTGGATCTGCAAACACACCGGGCTAATACCCTGGTTCGATATCTAGGCGTGCCAGTCGATTTGACCTGTTAATCGACAAGGATGATAGATTTGAATAAAACCCGAATGAGACGACAGCGATACGCCCGGACGTCAAAGCTCAGATGATACTCGATAACTGTTGAACAGATCAGACGAGATGACAGCGATACGCCCAGACGTCAAAGCCTGAATCTTGCTCGGTAAAAGCGGAACCTGCAAGGTCGTCGGAGATCAAGTTGATGCAGCCCGCCAACTCTTGAAAGAACTCGTTGAAAAGGGAAAAGTACTGGTGACGAAGT